>RXON01004910.1:0-63098 GCA_009667805.1 Leptobrachium leishanense
GGGGTTTGGAGCAATGGGAGAATGGTTTGGTTCCATCTTGAGATTCATCTCAAATATTGGATCCATGATACTCATGATAGTGGTGATCTTGATCATAGGGATACTGATATACCGCATAGGGCTATGCATATGGCCACTGTGCAAGTCAGCACTGATAATTCCACAGGGTATGTTCCCAGTGAAAGAAACCCCCCTTTTTCAGTAGTTTCAGAATAGTGGAGTGTAATGGCTACAAGTGCCAGGAAAAGATCCTGACACTTGAGCCAAGGGGGAATGAAGTGGAAATAGGCTGGAAGACGGCCGCCATTGTACACAGGCGGCCATCTTGTTCAGAATATTGGTTCACTTGTATATAACTAGACAGGTTTGTAGCTGAGACTAGAATGAGGTATACGTAGAAATTTAGGAATGCGTTTAGATTAGCAGAAAAGCAATTAAAGCCTTATGAAAGATCTTTGCTGTTTCTGGCACGGAGAAGCAGATATTCCAAGGTCGTTGGGCCCGTGGAAAGACGAAGGAGTATAGAAGACCGGGCCCCAGGCCATCTGAATAAACATAGCCGATAGGGAGGGAGGCACTGCCCGGAGAAAGACAGCACAAACAAATCAGACTGTCAAACTAACGAGAAGTGTATCAATTTATAGTTATATGTGGAATGTTCTTTGTGTTCGAATTAATGATGGGAGGTATTAACCCACGTGGGGTGGAATAGAGTGTCATAGGGAGGTGGGCTAATGGGGATGTACCTAATTATGTATTTGGGGCATAAAACCTCATGTCTCTGTGTAATCAGGGCTCACTCTAAGCAATTCAATCCTGTGTGAGCACTTGTGTGACGACACAATAAACTCTTGCCTTTCCTGAAGAGACTCGTGTTTGGACAATCCTTACTTGTGTCTGGTCCGGCGCCGTTAATGAAGTGAACCTGTCTGACTCCGGCTACAATACCTCTGCCCCCCCCCTCGGATATCTCCCCCCCCCAGATATCTCTGCCCCCTTTCACACAGGGTTATTGTTGCCCTGGCCCCTCCCCCGCGCTGCCCGCCTCACCTGGCCCTGGTGGTCGATGTAGTAGAAGTAATGGCGGGTGAGGGGCTCCGGGCTCTGTCCCTGCTGGTAGCTCAGGCTCCTCCTCAGGGAGCAGCGGGGCCGGAAGAGCAGGCCTCGGAGCACAGGGAGCCGGGATACCGCCCCCGCGGAGAGCAGGGCCAGGCGCGGCGTCATGAGCAGGAGAGGCCGAGGATCCGCCTAAAGGAGGGAGCCGAGACACCGCCGGGGAGGGCACGTGACCGCTATTGTGTCGGATCTGGTTCCGTGTCGAGAGCTGTTCCAAGCAGCCTTCGGCAAAAATCGGAACCCAGGCTTCTGCACCTGTCACTGCGCAGGGGGCGTGACCGAGCGGCAGAGGTGCAGGAGCCTGGGTAGGCGGAGTTCCGATTTTTGCCGAAGGCTGCTTGGAACAGCTCTCGACGAGGAACTAGATCCGACACAACACCGGACAGTCACATGGTACATGGATCCCATAGGAAAGCGTTGTCCCTGCCCTGAGACGCTGCAGGTTACCATGGAAACGCCAGCTCCCTCTCTTTGCGGCTCGGGGGAAACAGATACGCAATGTTTAGTTCCGGGGTCCGTCTGTTCCTCCCTGGCCAATACAGGATGAGGGCTGCCCTGCAGGAGGAAACGTTAACCCTCGGCTCACCCTGGATACATGACGGCCTGGCCCTTCCGTGCAGAGCGAGGAACCAGGGGCCCCAAAAACACGAAGTGAGGATCCAGGTGCCCCCAAAACACTAAGTGAGGATCCAGGGCCCCCCAAAACACGAAGTGAGGATCCAGAGAAACTGAGTGAGGAACCAGGGGCCCCAAAAACACGAAGTGAGGAACCAGGTGCCCCCAAAACACTAAGTGAGGATCCAGAGAAAGTGAGCGAGGAACCAGGGGCCCCCAAAACATGAAGTGAGGAACCAGGTGCCCCCAAAACACTAAGTGAGGATCCAGAGAAAGTGAGCGAGGAACCAGGGGCCCCCAAAACATGAAGTGAGGAACCAGAGAAACTGAGCGAGGATCCACGGGCCCCCAAAACACGAAGTGAGGATCCAGGCCCCCAAAACACGAAGTGAGGATCCAGGGGCCCCCAAAACACGAAGTGAGGATCCAGGGGCCCCCAAAACACTAAGTGGATCCAGAGAAAGTGAGGCAGGAACCAGGGGCCCAAACATGAAGTGAGGAACCAGAGAAACTGAGCGAGGATCCACGGCCCCAAAAACACGAAGTGAGGATCCAGGGGCCCCCAAAACACTAAGTGAGGATCCAGAGAAAGTGAGCGAGGAACCAGGGCCCCCAAAACATGAAGTGAGGAACCAGAGAAACTGAGCGAGGATCCACGGGCCCCAAAAACACGAAGTGAGGATCCAGGGGCCCCCAAAACACGAAGTGAGGATCCAGGGGCCCCCAAAACACTAAGTGAGGATCCAGAGAAAGTGAGCGAGGAACCAGGGGCCCCCAAAACATGAAGTGAGGAACCAGAGAAACTGAGCGAGGATCCACGGGCCCCAAAAACACGAAGTGAGGATCCAGGGGCCCCCAAAACACTAAGTGAGGATCCAGAGAAAGTGAGCGAGGAACCAGGGGCCCCCAAAACATGAAGTGAGGAACCAGAGAAACTGAGCGAGGATCCACGGGCCCCAAAAACACGAACTGAGGATCCAGGGGCCCCCAAAACACGAAGTGAGGATCCAGGGGCCCCCAAAACACGAAGTGAGGATCCAGGGGCCCCCAAAACACTAAGTGAGGATCCAGAGAAAGTGAGCGAGGAACCAGGGGCCCCCAAAACATGAAGTGAGGAACCAGAGAAACTGAGCGAGGATCCACGGGCCCCAAAAACACGAAGTGAGGATCCAGGGGCCCCCAAAACACTAAGTGAGGATCCAGAGAAAGTGAGCGAGGAACCAGGGGCCCCCAAAACATGAAGTGAGGAACCAGAGAAACTGAGCGAGGATCCACGGGCCCCAAAAACACGAAGTGAGGATCCAGGGGCCCCCAAAACACGAAGTGAGGATCCAGGGGCCCCCAAAACACGAAGTGAGGATCCAGGGGCCCCCAAAACACTAAGTGAGGAACCAGAGAAACTGAGCGAGGAACCAGGGGCCCCAAAAACACTAAGTGAGGATCCAGAAACACTAAGCGAGCATCCAAGGCCGGCCCAAGACATTGTGCAGCCTGGAGAGAAGGCTGAAATGCTGCCCCCCCCCACCACGTCCCCCAAAATACACCCACAAGTGCTCCACCCTGCTCCATGGTCAGGCCAGCCTTGTTTGAAGGTGTGACATTATTACTTGGGGACGACCCACTTACACTGAACTGCAAAGAAGAAAAAGTGAAAATCTAACATGATGGTAACATGTACAGCGCTGCGGAATATGCCGGCGCTTTATAAATAAAGAATAGTAATAATATACATGTATCACAAAATATAAATTTTGACTCGCTGTCGGATTCTTGCACCTCTCGAGAGGAATCTGACGGACAGAAGAGGGCTTGTATGGAGTATGGACGACGCCGGGAGATGAAGGGAACAATGGGTAACGGGAGTTTGTCCAAACCGCTAATCTTTCAAATGAAATGAAGAAACACAGCAAGGAAGAAGAAGAAGAAGAAGAAGAGGGTATTGGGGGGAGGGAGGTCACAAGACCACTCAAACGAAAAGAAAATGCGGGATATGCAAAAGACCCCCTAATTCCAGGTTTTTAAACATAAAGGGAGACTTTTAATTCAGTTCAGACGTTGGTGATACTTTCCAGGATGAAGAAAGATCCCGAAAAGTGGAGAACGGCCAATAAGCTGCTGAAAAGAGATTTCATAGAATCAAGATTTAGAAGAATATTTATATCTTTACAGAAACCACAATATTGTCACAGCCCCTGCCCTTACACATATCCAGATTATGCAGAAGCGGTTTTGTCCTGATCCACTAGCTGAGTCTTCTATGGGGTCGTTCAAAGAGCTCTGTGTTTGCTGTAAAGGTGGGGGTTTCAGAAAGGGCAATTCAAGCCACGGCAGGCAGGACAAGCTTCGCGGCTATACCTTCTCCTGCCGCTCTTTGCAGATGTCGTCTCCGTTACAAGTGATTTTCCAACTTATTTATTACACAGAGTAATGCCCCGAGATACACGCAACGCAAGAAGCACACGTTTCTTTTTATGCAATGCCAACATAAAGTGGCTCTGGACATGCCACGCGTTATCATAGATGGAAGAGGGTCTGGTTTTTGGCAGAACAAGAGAGAGCCTTTTAAATTCGGTCAATTCAGTGAAGAAAAGCCTCTTGTATTTTACCCCAATGCTTCCTGCTGCGTCCCCAGAAAAATAAAATGCCGCACAGCAAGAAGGGGGAAAAGGAAATTCCCAGATCTATCAAGGCACAGAGTGTTTTGAACAATATATATTAAAAAAAAAAAAATGTCATGGCAGGCACATACCTGGTGGCGTGGCTGGCTGGTCCTGGCGGAAGCCGGAGGAGACAAGCGCGTGCAGGCTGTGGATCCGCCGCCCACATGATACGCGTCTTAATCCCGCACTGGCCCGTGTAGACGCATGCGTGTGGGCGCAGTCAGCCGAGTCCACATACCGCACCCTTGTGCCGGCCTCCACAATAGATGCTGCCGCCGGCGGTGATAAAAAAATTAGTGCAGTGGCGGCGCAAAAATTTGCCGCTCTAGATTTTGTGCCACTTGGTGCAAGTGCTCCACCCTGCTCCATCATCGGGCCGGCCCTGCGAGGTTCCAGGGGCCCACAGAGACAGAGAGATGGCCTGGGGGAGGTGGGGGGGGGGGTTTAGGCTCAGGGGTTTCCATGTAATTTCTATAACACGTAAAACCAACACTGGATTATATTTTCCAGTAGCTACTTTCTCATGAAGACCCCCCCCTGTGACTTTTTCAGTGAATGCACAGTGTATTTCCTGCTCCTCATGCCGAACGCCAAGAATCCATGTGATCACAGCGACATCTTCTGGATTAGTAGAGAAATATTACAGTTCCCTGTATTGAGTGGAAGCATTAACCGATTGAACGTATGGAACAGACGTCTGGATTCACGAGAGAAGAAGGTGGAGAAGATAAGGGACGAGACGTAAGGTTATTTAGCCATGGATGGATGGAGCGAGACTGTGGGAACGGAGCATGAATTTATAATGCAGGAAGTCAGCCGATGTGCGAGACGTCCTCCAGCAACGTTCAGCTGCCCTGGAACATCACCGAAGATAGAGTGTGGACTTAGTGAGCCGCGGTTAGGCCTGCGTGTGGGACGGAGAGAGGTAGGAGCGAGTTCGTCAAGTGATGTGGAGACGGCAGAGTTGTAGATATAAGTGTCCGTGCAATTGGATGTTGGGATCAGAAGAAGAGAATGGATTGTGGTGGAGAGTAGCTCAGGATTTAGGGCACCAAGGTGCCTCTGAGGTAGAAGAGGAGGGGGGTAGAAGCAGGATGCTGGGTTGGCGGCAGGAGAAGATCCCAGGAGAGGAGGTGGTGATCAGAAAGGGGGGGGGTGTTTGAAAACGTGTGTGTCACGTTCTACATTTCCAGCCCTGTCCCCTGTATATGTGATAATTCTGTGCAGGCCTTGATTTTTGCTGCCATTCCTGGGTTGCAGCTCAGGGGTTAATTGTTCTGCTCTCTATGCTCACCTGTCTGTCCTTGTCTTGATCTCCTCCCTATTTAAGAGCATTACTCCATGATTTTCTCTTCCTGCTTCAGATCAGTATTTGGTTTTCAGAGATAACTACAAAAAGCAGTGTGTGAGATCTAAGCACCAACATAAAACAATAGGTATCTTTAGGGGCTGTCGCAGCGTTTCCTCCATCATACGCTCAACATCAAAGAAATGAATAAAGAGTAAACCACCAGTGGGAGCAACCCAGATACATGGATGGATAAACATCGCGTGATACAGTTTTAACACAGAGAAATATAAGTCCGGCCCCCTACATGGAGCACTCAATAGATGCCAGTGGCGTCACTAGGGTTGGTGTCACCCGGTGCGGTAACTTATGGTGTAACCCCCCCGAGTTTTACAGGTTTTTTTTAACTACTCTTACTCATAAATCAGTGCTCCCATATAACACTGGATGCTCATAATACTGTGAGGTTTATTGCTGTGCAGCTCTGTGATACGCTCATACACACAGCGCACATTACTGTGAGGTTTATTGCTGTGCAGCTCTGCGATACGCTCATACACACAGCACACATTACTGTGAGGTTTATTGCTATGGAGCTCTGTGATACGCTCATACACACAGCACACATTACTGTGAGGTTTATTGCTGTGGAGCTCTGTGATACGCTCATACACACAGCACACATTACTGTGAGGTGTATTGCTGTGCAGCTCTGTGATACGCTCATACACACAGCGCACATTACTGTGAGGTTTATTGCTGTGGAGCTCTGTGATACGATACACACTGTACATTATTGTGAGGTTTATTGCTGTGGAGCTCTCCTATGCTCACACACAAATTTTGGCAAACTGACAGCAAGTACTGTGCCTGTTCGAAGGCAGTGAAAGTCCCCATCGAGAAGTAATGGTTAATCTGTTCAGAGACACCGAACAGCAAAGAAATGTCCTGATGTTTGGTGTTTTCATTTGGCAGGTTTATTCGGGGCGAACAAACACCATAGGTTTCAATGTTAAAAATATTCCTGTTTTTATCCAATATCTAATAAACCGTTTATTCCTTTAATCCATAGTAAAAAAAATTCTTTATTTATTGATTTTATTTTTTTAGTATCTTTCAGGCATTTTTTAAAAAAAAAAAAAATTGTAATAGCAATTTTTCTTTTTTCTGTAACAGCCCTTTTTATTATCATTCATTGGATCTTATATGTTAATTCCGGATATTTTCATTCAGTAGTTTTTTTGAAAACAGCAAGGGACGGGTTTGCGGCAGCATTCAGTGGCTGATTCCCTGCACTTCAGGGACCCTGCGGTGAATTCACCGGGGAAATTTGATTCCCCAAAGTGTGGGGAACAACAGAACACTGAAATGTCTGCGTCATTTCGCTGCTCTGTGAATATCCTCTTTGTGGTGTTTTTTTTTCCCACCCCCTGGAAAGTGCCAGCCTAGATCTCACCTACCCAGGACATACTGAAAATGAGAGAAATCTCAATGTATCCTTCCTGCTAAAATATTTTTGTGTAAAAAAAAAAAAAAAATTTTAGGGTGTCACCCTAGGGGGTGGTGTCACCCAGTACGGGCCACACCCCCTGCCCATCCCTAGCGATGCCCCTGCTAGACGCAGTGTAAAAACAGGCGTATCATATAGAAACAGAAAAATGTCGGCAGATAAGAACCTTTCGGCCCATCTAGTCGCCCAATTACATGGATACTTTACCTGGATTTATCTTTTGTTTAGGATAGCCTTATGCCTATCCCATGCTTGCTTAAATTCAATTACTGTTTTGGCCTCTACCACTTCTACTGGAAGACTGTTCCATGTATCCACCACCCTCTCAGTAAAATAATGCTTCCTGATGTTACTTTTAAACCTTTGCCCCTCTAATCTAAGACTATGTCCTCTTGTTTTGCTATTTTGTTTCCTTTTAAATATAACGGGGTGTTACCCTTCTCCCAATTCGGTCAGTATTCATCAGTGAAAACAGCAGGCAGCTGGATACATGGGTCCCCGGTGCTTCGTGATTGATCACTTTAGGGTCACTCGAGTCACCCTCCCATCCACTTGGGATGTAGGATAAAATACGCAGCACTTTTGGATTCCAATTGTGACGGAACCGTTCCCTTCCGTCTGTCCTGGCTCTCCAGACACCCCTTCGTTGCGGTCAGCCCGGCTACTGGGAGCGCTGTCCTCAGCGCCTCGAGCAGCTTGACCTGCCTGCTTCTGTTCCTCTGCCCTGGAGCCGTTAGGAATCTCCAGAAGGCCGCTCTCTGCCGTCTGAGGGTGATAGTGTAGTGTAGCGTCGCTGAATGAAACACCAGACGCGGCTGTATGTTCCAACACAGGATCTTTTAATCATCTAAAGCAGAACATACACGGTCCTTTTATATGGTACAGTCCCATTGTTCTCTCCCATGCCCGCCCCCAGACCCCTGGAGTGAATTCTGCACAGTGGCTAGCCATAGCCCAGGTTCTGATTGGTTGGTTCCAAGACCATTGAGAGGACCTGAAAGAAGCCTGCAGTCTTCACTTGGGTCCACTGGTTGTAAGCAGATGCAGTCTTGACCTCACAGTGATCACATACAGTGATTTACATAACCCATTGTAAAGGGAATCAGATAGTGGGTGGCTGAGACAATGTGACTCCCAGCCTTTCAGAACGGGTAAACAGATAACAGATAAACAAAGAGAAAGCACTTTTGCATAATCCACAAATTACACAAACCTATTGTACATTCTATACGAAGGAAAGCATTTGACTCTAGTGGAGGGTAGTGTTTTTAAAAACCACATTTAACTAAAGAAATATAAGTATTTAAAGCTAAAAATGAACAATTGACAATACATTTAAAACCACACAATATAACTGAGCATAAGGTCTTCCCCAAAGCAGCGGTCTATGTCTTTTGGGGTTTTCGCCATGGAAATAAAAGTCTTGGGGTTTGACGCGGGGAGCGCTACGTCGGTTCCATGACATATGTCCCCCCTTCCAGAACGGCAGGGCAAGCTTAGATCCCAAACGGATCGCTTGCCACTGACGTGACCTCTCACCTTGCCCCTCTTCTGTGCCATCTTCAAAGTTCCATGTTTGCGGGCACATAAGCAAAGTCAGCGGGGTCTGACGGTCGCTGGAAGGCTGTGGGTCCATAGTCTGTCGGGAGGAGGCGAGCCATCAGGCTTCTCCATTTGTCCTTGCGGCAGTGCCTGGCGTGTTGGGGGTACGAGTCTTTGGGGGTACCCCCTCCGGAATAAGGGTCCTGTGGTCGGGGAGGGGTACCTCCTGTACCACTTCCGGAGGTATCGCGCACCCGGGAAAAACGGGTGCTAAATGCACGTGCCCCGAGTGCCCCGGTCAGCCGTTGGAAAAAACAGTGGCTGCATGGGGCCTCCGGGCCAAAGGGGTGTGGAGATGGGCAGAGTTGAAACAGGCTCTGCCCCATTGCCAGCGCGTCGGCTGGGGGGTTCAAGGCCGAGGAAGGGTCCCCGGGCAGGAGAATGGCATCCTCCATCTCCGGTGGGGTCAGTGGCTGCGGAATAAGCAGCCCGGGTGTATCCTCTTTCTGTTCCCCGAGGCAGGCAGTGAAGGTTGGACAGAGGCCGGCGGCACTCTGTCCGGTTGCCAGCTCTTCTGCTGGGGAAGCGGGCGCAGGAACGACGTCCAGGCGGTTGGATGGGGTCAATGGCTGCGGGGTAAGCAGCTCGGGGAAATCCTCCTTCTGCTCCTCAGGGCAGACGATTATTATTATTATTATTATTAATTTATATAGTGCCAGCATATTCCGCAGCGCTGTACAATAAGCACAGTACAGACAGGGTTACAATACATTGAACAACATTTGACAAACAGTACAGGAGGAGATGAGGGCCCTATTCCCGTAGGAACTCACAATCTAGGAGGGTTGGGGTTGGAAACAGGAGGAGAGGACTGTAAGGTGAGAGTGAGTGATGGTTGCGTCAGTGAGTTGGGTGGTAGGCTTCCCTAAATAGGAATGTTTTAAGGGAGCGTTTGAAGGAAGAGAAGTTAGGGGAAAGTCTGACAGTACGAGGGAGAGCGTTCCAGAGAGTGGGGGCTGCGCGTGCGAAATCCTGCAGTCTATCATGGGAAGAGGTGATGCGGGGAGAAGCTAGGCGCAGGTCACTGTTTGACCTTAGGGAGCGGTGTGTTTCTATACATCCTAGAAATCCGCCACTTCACGGGCAGGTTATGGGGACCTCCTAGGCACGATATTTGAAGGAATTTTTCGTTTTTTATTTTTATCCCTTATTTCATGGAAAACTCACTGTCCCTTTAAAAACTTTTTTTTTTTAACTTTTTGTCCTTGTTTCCTGTCCCCCAGGGCACTACCCGGACCCCCATACACCTTTTTATGGCAAATATCTAGCATATATGCCCTCTTGGAGGGCACTCTAAAAACCGAATTTTCAGCCCCATTGACTTGCATGGAGTTCGGGTTAGGACCCAAACATATGGAAAGTTCGGGTTCGGGCCCGAACCAAACTCGGGCAGTGTTTGGCTCATCCCTACTCCTAATCCCGTTCCATACAAGACCTAGAAAACGGACCCCATCATCTACAGGACCAGATTCATGCCCTTCAAGCTGCCCCACCAAGTCATGCCACAGAACTGGCCTATGTACCAGAACCCTGTATACTGATTCCAGAACGTTACACCGGTTGGCGAGATCACTACCGGACATTCATAACCTCATGCAAACTCTTATTCTCCTTGAACCCATGAACGTATTACAGCGACTGTCAAGGTCTGTACCACCATATCACTCCTCACTGGCAAAGCGCAAACTTGGACGCATAACCAAATGAGAGCCCAAAACCCTATATTGGACACCTGGTCTGTGTTTCAGTGATGAGTGCTATGTTTGGTGAACCACTCCGTGCCAGCACCGCTGAGACCATGCTACAGGCCTTATGGCAAGGACACCGTCCAGTCAAAACCTACATCACCAACTTCCGTCACTACGCATGTGAGACAGGCTGGAACAACACCACCATTATAGGCCAATACCGTCTCGGGCTTTCAGATGCCCTGAAGGATGACATCGCCCAGGTGGGAACTCCTCCATCCCTGAAAGCCCTCATCCACATAGAAACATAGAAAAATGTCGGCAGATAAGAACCTTTCGGCCCATCTAGTCGCCCAATTACATGGATACTTTACCTGGATTTATCTTTTGTTTAGGATAGCCTTATGCCTATCCCATGCCTGCTTAAATTCAATTACTGTTTTGGCCTCTACCACTTCTACTGGAAGGCTGTTCCATGTATCCACCACCCTCTCAGTAAAATAATGCTTCCTGATGTTACTTTTAAACCTTTGCCCCTCTAATCTAAGACTATGTCCTCTTGTTTTGCTACTTTGTTTCCTTTTAAATATACTCCCTTCCTCTACCTTGTGGATTCCCTTTACGTATTTAAATGTTTCTATCATATCTCCTCTGTCTCGTCTTTTTTCCAAGCTGTACATGTTAAGATCATTAAGCCTTTCCTGGTAACTTTTCTCCTTCAAGCTGTACACCATTTTAGTAGCCCTTCTCTGAACTCTCTCTAAGATGTCTATATCCTTCTGGAGATACGGTCTCCAGTACTGCACACAGTACTCCAAGTGAGGTCTCACCAGTGCTCTGTACAGTGGCATGAGCACTTCCCTTTTCCTACTGCTAATACCTCTCCCTACACAACCAAGCATTCTGCCAGCATTTCCAAGCATTCTGCCAGCATTTCCTGCTGCTCTATTACATTGACTACTTACCCATAGATCCTCTGCAATAATAACCCCTAAATCCCAACCCTCAGATGTATCAAATATTCTATATTCAGCCCTTGGGTTTTTACGTCCCAGGTGCATTATCTTGCACTTATCCACATTAAAACTCAATTGCCACAACTCCGACCATTTTTTTACTTTACCTAAATCATTTGTCATTTGGCTGATCCCTCCAGGAACGTCAACCCTGTTGCAAATCTTTGTGTCATCAGCAAAAAGACATACTTTTACATTAATACCTTCTGCAATATCACTAACAAAAATATTAAAGAGAATGGGTCCAAGTACTGACCCCTGAGGTACCCCACTGGTAACAAGACCTTGCGCCGAATAAACTCCATTTACCACTGTCATGGAGCTGGTGTAACGCTCCATGCTTCAAACCCCAAGAGACTTTATGTTCATTTTTATCGTGTATTTTTAAATATATTTTACATCGTTTGGTTTTAGTTTAATTTAGTTTAGTGTAAAATGGCATAGCTTTGGTTTTAAAAATACTTATATTCCTGTAGGTAAATGTGTTTTTGTGTAAACAGTAAACAAGCTTTACTGCTGTGTAATTTATGCACCAGGGCTTTTCCCATTATCTAGCTGCATGTTTAATTCAAGGGATCTCTGATAGTGTGTGTTTAATCTGATGTGTTAGAACAATGGATTATACAAATGTTGTGTGAGCTGAAAGGCTAGAGAATGTAAAGAATGTTTATTGTAAATAACTGACCTAATGTAATTAGTATGGGTATGCAAATTATGACTGTTGGACTTCAGCATAAATGGTGGTTGTTCATTAAAAAGTCAGAGAACTCTCAGAGCTGTGTTTTAAAGCATACAGCCGTGCCTGGTGTCTTTATTTCAGCGACGCTACACTATCACCCTCAGAAGGCAGAGAGCGGCCTTCTGGAGATTCCTAACGGCTCCAGGGCAGAGGGACAGAAGCAGGCAGGTCAAGCTGCTCGAGGTGCTGAGGACAGCGCTCCCAGTAGCCGGGCTGACCGCCACGAAGGGGTGTCTGGAGAGCCAGGACAGACGGAAGGGAACGGTTCCTTCACAACCACAACCCTCTGTTGCCTGTCACTCAGCCACTGCCTAATCCATTCAACAATATTGGAATCCAAGCTCAAAGATTGCAATTTATTGATAAGCCTTCTATGCGGAACAGTATCAAAAGCCTTACTGAAATCTAAATAAGCAATGTCTACTGCACCACCTGTGTCTATTATTTTTGTTACCCAATCAAAAAAAATCAATAGGATTAGTTTGGCATGATCTCCCTGAGGTAAACTCATGTTGTTTCTGATCCTGTAATCTATGTGTTTTTAGATGTTCAACAATCCTTTCCTTTAACATGGTTTCCATTAATTTCCCCACTACTGACGTAAGACTAACTGGCATAGGCGTGCGCAGCCTATTGCATTAGGGTGTGCACCCAAAAGCTCATACATACATACATATAACGACACACACACACCATTACTATCAGGGTTATTCAAAGAGATTCGAAAAGTCACCGCACGTTCGGTGACTTTTCGTTCTCTTCAATTCGGTTCCTTTTGCCGATCCCATTTCGGTGACCCAGGGAAAAGCTGCCGCAAACCTGACGAAAACTAACCGCAAAACCCACCGAATGCACGCCGAAAACCCCCAAAAACATCTGGATTAACCTGCTGAAAACCGGAGCTGAACGCAGCTGAGACCGCAGACGAGGGAGGTGAATAAATTAGCAAAACCGTTTGTATGAATCTGTGAAAATGAAACGCTGTTTTTTCCGGTGGAAAAACTCAGCAATGTGCAGTGTGTATGAGCGTATCACAGAATTCACAGCAATAAAACCAAGCAATGTGCGGTGTGAATGAGCGTATCACAGAATTCACAGCAATAAAACCAAGCAATGTGCGGTGTGAATGAGCGTATCAGAGAATCCACAGCAATAAAACTCAGCAGTATGCAGTGTATGTGTATCACAGAATCCACAGCCATAAAACCAAGCAATGTGCAGTGTGTATGAGCGTATCACAGAATTCACAGCAATAAAACCAAGCAATGTGCGGTGTGAATGAGCGTATCAGAGAATCCACAGCAATAAAACTCAGCAGTATGCAGTGTATGTGTATCACAGAATCCACAGCCATAAAACTCAGCAGTATGTGTATCACAGAATCCACAGCCATAAAACACAGCAGTAGGTGTATCACAGAATCCACAGCCATAAAACTCAGCAGTATGTGTATCACAGAATCCACAGCCATAAAACTCAGCAGTAAGTGTATCACAGAATCCACAGCCATAAAACTCAGGAGTATGTGTATCACAGAATCCACAGCCATAAAACTCAGCAGTATGTGTATCACAGAATCCACAGCCATAAAACTCAGCAGTAAGTGTATCACAGAATCCACAGCCATAAAACTCAGGAGTATGTGTATCACAGAGTCCACAGCCATAAAACTCAGGAGTATGTGTATCACAGAATCCACAGCCATAAAACTCAGCAGTATATGTGTATCACAGCAACAACAGCCATAAAACTCTGTTTAAAAATATTTTGAATACACTATTAAAAAATATTTTTGATATATAAAAATTGCCCCCTCTTCTGCTCACCTTTGTTTTTTCTGCTTGCAGGGAGGGGGTTGAATATGTATCATTGGTGGTCCAGTGGCACAGAGGGGGGGGTCGAGGAGGGGGAACCCGGCTGGCCGCATCTGATGGATAGCCGCCGGGACCCCTCATTTCCGCGGGCCTGGCGGCAGCCTCCGCTTCCCTGGTGGTCCCTGTGGTTCGTGGGGTGCTGCACTGTGATCTGTGCATGGCGCACAGACCGCACAGCACATCCCTCGCTGACACGAGCGGCCGGCGATCGCTGATGACCTGTCACCTGACCGCCGGCGCTTACTGACTGTGTCAGAGCGCCGGCGGTCAGGTGACAGGTCATCAGAGATCGCCGGCCGCTCGGGTCAGCGTGGGATTTGCTGTGCGGTCTGTGCGCCATGCACAGATCGCAGTGCAGCACCCCACGAACCACAGGGACCACCAGGGAAGCGGAGGCTGCCGCGAGGTCCGCGGAGTTGAGGGGTCCCGGCGGCTATCCATCGGATTCGGCCAGCCGGGACCCAGAATGTGTCCCGGGCCGGCATTAGGGTGTGCCTAGGCACACCCGGCACACCCCGTGCGCACGCCTATGCTAACTGGTACATACTCGCCACCCAGGACATACTTGAAAACGAGAGAAATCTCAATGTATCCTTCCTGGTAAAATCCTTTCTCAAAAGAAAAAAAAAAAAGTTACTATGAGGTTTTATTGCTGTGAACACTCCTACATGTCACGTGTTCTTTTTTTTTTTCGGGAGGGGAGCAGCATTTCATCCATCGCTCCAGGCAGCACTGATGCTTGGGCCGGCCCGGACGACAGATAACCCAGGACACGCTCAGAAACACCAACGATGTAAGACAGTAGATGACTGCCCTGCAGCCTGCATAATTCAACAAACTGACAGACTTGGTGAAACAGGACCTGAACTGAACTCTACTTCAGGATGATACAGGAACCAGAGAGTGACTCATGGAACAGGAGGGCCAGGAGAAAACTAAAGGGATCCCTATGCTGGGAAAACTTCTATGAAAAACCCTCAAAGAATTAACAGATCAATATGAATAAGAAGGGCAAGGTATAAACAAGACAGACAAAACATCCTGCACAGAAGAGGTCCTTTTAATGGCCTCAGAGACTGTACTAAACTAAGACAGACAAGGTACAGAAAACATGAAACATATAAGAATGGTCGTTCAGGCAAAGTTGGCAACAGATCAGCAGCATACAGAGTACCAGGAGTCAGCAGAAAAGGATCGTCAGGAAACATAGCTGAGGTCAAAACCAGAATGCACTAGAACAAGAATGCTTTGCAGAAAAACAGGGAACTAACAGGACACAACCACCATGAAACTCCACAAACCGTCAATAAGGCTCTGTGCTACTGGGATATTTATAGGGAGTGGGTCTGTGTGATTGGGCCATGTGACCACAGACCAGGAGATCACATCAGAACCCCAGAACAGCCCCAGACAGCATGGCCAAACACACCACAGGGAAATAAAGACTTGGAGGCCCTTCACCACCAGGGGGAGCAGCCAAAACCAGAGAAAATGTAACAGGCTATCATGGACAGGCTGTATCACTGACTTATACCAGAGTTCTGTGAATTTGAATCTGTGTGTTGGCACTGCCAGCTATCAGGGACAGGGTGTATCACTGAGTTATAGCATAGTTCTGAATATCTTTAATCTAGATAACACAGTTGAATCAGAGTTCTGCATATCTCCAATCTTTAAACCAGAGTTGAATCAGAGTTCTGTATATCTTTAATCTATATATCACTCATCATGTCAGAAAGACCAAAAAGGACAGGCAGACGCTCCCAGACACAGATAAAAAGGACAAGCAGCCTCTGTGTCGGGAGGCTGTGCCCCTGGTCGTCGTGGACGTGGTGCATCCTCTGCAGGGGCGCGCTTGTCCTTGTTCCTAACAAGGTGCTGGCCGTCTTAAGCAGCAGCAACATACAGAGGATTTGCTAACCAGGCCATCCTCATCCTCCGAGTCCGCTGCCAGCCAGGCTTGTAGTGGTTTGCAGTCCACCTCAGCTGCCAAAACATCTAATTCAGCCTCCATGTTCACAGTTACTCCTGCTGTAGCCTCACTATCACACACGGAGGAGTCAGCTGAATTGTTTGACTACATTGACAGTGACGTGCTGCTTGAGGATGCGCAGCAACTCCAGTGCTCTGATTCAGACTCTGAGGTTGAGAAAGGGAGTATAGTCAGACTAGAGGGAGGGGGTGCCAGTGACACACAAAGAACTGGCACTCATGTTCCCCCAGCAGCTGCAGCACACTGCCACGTTGGCTCCAGTGATGAGGAGATAGGGGGGATGACGATGATAAGGTCACTGACTCCACCTGGGTGCCTGATTGAACAGAGGAGTCAAGGGAGGAGGAGGCACAACAAAAACTAGGCAGAACGTCCTCTATGAGCAACCGTAGCCAGTCCAAAGGCATCGGATGTCAGATCTGCTCAGGTGCAGAGCGCTGTTGTCTCGCAGCACACGTCCAGGATCTTTGCTGTCTGGGAGTTCTTCACGACCTGTGCAGCAGACTGCAGTATTGCTATTTGTAAGCTAGGTCAGAAGTGGATCAAGCGTGGGAAAGACATCAGACACTTGGGTACCACGTGCTTGAGGCGACATATGACCACCTGCCACACATCCTGTTAACAACACTTTGCATAGGTCCTCCTCCTCGGTCTCTACCCCCACTATATGTCCTGCCATGTCATTGCCTACAACCTCCACTGACAGGGATGATGCTACAGTAATGGGTGTACAGTGTCCTTCCTCTGAATCTGCCAGCATCCCATCAGCTGCAGATTTATGCAGTCAGATTTCATTGCCCCAGCTGCTGCAGCAGAAGAAAAAAATATTGTCCCAACCATCCACATGCACAACGTCTAAATGCCAGCTTGGCAAAATTACTCGCATTACAGCTGCTGCCTTTCCAGCTGGTGGACTCTGCTTCCTTCCGTGAATTTGCCGAATGTGCTGTACCACAATGGAAGGTTCCAAAACGACATTTATTTTCACGGAAGGCCATCCGTGCTATACCAGCACGTGGAAGACAATGTTATGGAGTCATTGGGAAAGGCAGTCAGAAGCAAGGTGCACATTACTTTAGACACGTGGTCCAGCAAGCATGGACAGGGCCGTTACATTTCCTTCACGGCACACTGGGTAACTCTAATTGCAGCTGGGAGGGATCCAGGATGGGGCTCTGTGCTGGAGCTTGCTCGTCCACCACGCCTCCAGAAAGCTGCTTATATGAGGTCTGTCTGCTCCACCACCTCTTCCTCCTCCAATGTCTCTGGCGAAGTGGCAGGTAAACTGATGCGTGGCAGGGGCTACGCAATGGCTCAAGCAAAAAGATGCCATACTGTGCTTGAGCTGGTTTGTTTAGGGGACAGGAGCCACACCAGGCCAGAAATTCTGTCAGCTCTGCAGGGGCAGGCGCAGAGATGGTTAACACCATGCCAGTTTGAGCTGGGAATGGTCGTCTGTGATAATGGCAGCAACCTTCTCTCCGCCCTACGCCTGGGTAAGTTGATGCATGTACCATGCCTAGCACACGTCCTAAATCTGGTGGTACAGCATTTCCTAACCAGGTACCCAGGGCTGGCAGAGCTGCTCAGCCAGACCAGAAAAGCCTGCAGCCACTTCAGATGGTCATTCCAGACGGTCAGACCTGCGCTTAGTGTCTCCCTGCATCACCTCTTCCCATGATAGACTGCAGGACTTCTCACGCACAGCCCCCATCCTCTGGAACGCTCTCCCTCGTACGGTCAGACTTTCCCCTAACTTCTCTTCCTTCAAACGCTCCATTAAAACATTCCTATTTAGGGAAGCCTACCACCCAACACACTGACGCAACCATCAATCACTCTCACCTTGCAGTCCTCTCCTCCTGTTTCCAACCCCAACCCCTCTAGATTGTGAGTTCCTACGGGAATAGGGCCTCATCTCCTACTGTACTGTTTGTCAAATGTTGTTCAATGTATTGTAACCCTGTCTATACTGTGCCTATTGTACAGCGCTGCGGAATATGCTGGCGCTTTATAAATAATAATAAATAATAATTCCCAGCAAGTGTTCGCCTGGCAGATATTCAAAGAGAATTACACCTTCCCACAAACCGTCTGATCTGTGACATGCCCACCAGGAGGAACTCGACAGACATTTTATTATTATTATTCTTTAATAATGCACAAGCAGCAGAGGGCCATCAATGAGTACCTGTGTGAGTATGGCACAAGGACAGGTTCAGGTCAACTTGGTCCCCCCCCCGCAGTGGCTGATGACCAAGGATGCATGCACTGTACTGTCACCATTTGAGGAGGCAACGAAGATGGTGAGCAGGGACAGTGCATGCATCAGTGGCACAATTCCTTTAGTGTTCCTGCTGGAGCACACTCTGCAGGGAATTATAGATGTTGCTCTAGAGGCAGAGCAAAGGGAGGAAGAGGAGGCCTTCCCTAGCTCTCAAGGCCCCAGTCTTTTCGCAGACAGCATTTCTGCGGGTCCTCAGATCAGACAGGAGGATGAGGAATATTTAAGTTGTGGGGGCATTGAAGTTGGGGATTCCTCAAGGGAGGGTTTGTGACCCCAAGAACCCAAGGACTAGTACTTGGCTGGGAGGAGGTAGTGCACAATACGGTCATCCTCAGCGTCCAGGAACACTCTGAAGCTAATGCTACCACCAACCTACGCTGCATGGGCTCCCTTATCCTGCAAAGCCTGCTAAAGGACCCCAGAATTTGTGCTATCAAGGAGAGGGATCATTACTGGTTGGCAACCCTTCTTGATCCACGATACAAGGGTAAGGTTGCAGAGCTCATCCTGCCCTCACAGAGGGAGCACAGGATGAAACAACTTGAGGACGCTCTAAAGCGACACTTGTGTAACACCTTTCCAGGCACTGGTAGGTTACCAACTGATGACACAGGTGCTTCTGAGGCTGCTGTTTATCAGAGGAAGAGCGGTGGAGGGGGCCACTTGACTGATGCCTTTTCCAATTTTATTAGTCCTCAATGCCCAGGGACATCAAATGTAGGCACCCATTGCCAGCGCCTTCACCATATGGTGCAAGACTATCTAGGGGCACGGGCAGACCTGGATACCTTTACAGCAGATGATCCACTGGATTACTGGGTGTTGAGAATGGATCACTGGCCAGAACCTAGCCAATATGCTATGGAGCTACTAGGTTGCCCTTCATCTAGCGTGCTTTCGGAAAGGACGTTCAGTGCCGCTTGAGGTTTTGTCACAGACAAAAGAGTGCGTCTGTCCACCGACTCTGTAGACCGGCTGACATTTATAAAAATGAATCAGTCCTGGATCAGCAGCTATCAATCCCCTGATGCTGATGTAACTGAATAGATCGGGAATCTCTTCTGCATTCCCAAAACCTCCACCACAATACCTCAGAGGGGTTACAGTGTGAAGGCACTAGCTGCCACCAAAGGCCCAATATTTGGGTGCACTGCCACTGACTCGTACCAGAATCCAATCATTTTAATATTTGAATGCAGAGTCCAGCCCTGCACTCTCCCACAATACCTCAGAGGGGTTGCGGTGTGAAGGCACTAGCTGGCACCAAAGGTCCAATTTTAATGCACCTGTTGTTACTTTCATCCAAAGCCTGCATAAGTTTCACCATAATTTAGCCCAAAAAAAATCACTAAACTTGTTCTGTGTGTCCTAAAACGTCTCCTCTTTTCATACAGGCTGCCGCCCCAAGCAGTTGTTGTCACGGAATGGCCCAACACCCTCAGCCAGGGGCGGTTCATAGGGGCAGTGATACCCATGGACACTTAGGTGCTGTGGGACCCACGGAGTTTTAAGTACTTTTTATTTAGATGTGGATTGTGTGTGGTGTAATGAAGTGTCCCCGTTGATATTGTGAAACATATTTTCCCTTTGTCTGCCTTGCCCGCCGCCATTTTCCGATCACCTCGTGGTTCCGTTCAGAATAATCGGATCGGAAAATGGCCGATTCTGACCATCCGGTCGAATCGTAAAATGGCCGATTTGGACCATCCGGTCCGAATCGGCGACTCCCCGATCCGTAACGGCCAATGGGACTTGTGAGGGCGGGCAGGGATTCCCATTGCATTCATAAGTGTGTAAAGTTGATAAATGTATGTGATGTGAATAATAAACCCAGATTTACCAGTGCATCCAGCCTCGCCTGATGACTTTTATTCTCCGCCGCATATATTGTCTGAGCACCCCGCGCGGTCTCAGGACGTGGTGTTTAGCTTAAGTTCCGAGCAGATCGAGGTGAGATCCGAACCGAACCGAGCGCCCTGTGCCTGCATCCCGCATCAGGACAGGGGCGCAGCGTATGACCGCCGGTTCTAAGAATACTCGACCGGGATCCGAACCGAAGGCGCGTACCGCGCTTCGGTATACCCAGTGATTAGCGATCCGATCCGAAGATTCACCCGGTCCCGTAAATCCGAATATTCATCAGATCCGAAAAGTCCTCTGCTGGAAGATCCGAATATTCCTCCGCGGCAGATCCGATCCCCGTATTCGGCTGGCCGCTCCACAGACGTCCCCACACCCACCAGGTCAGTGAACCAGCTGCTCGAGACGCTGAGTACCGTGGTGCTCAGTGGTCGGGCTGGTTCGACACAGGGGTCCCCTCCACCGCCCGCATAACCCTTCCCCAGGGTCACTCCAGGCCGCATGAGACGCCGAGTGCGAGTCACTCGGTAGTCGGGCCAGCGGTAAGCGCCGGGGGTACGCAGATAGAGCACACCCGCAGGCGGACAACATCCCATTCCGTCATACTGGTGGCAGCGGTGGGATAAGCTCTCTGCAGACCCCTACGAGACCCTCACTATGGCCGGGTACGGGGCCTACAAGCGGGACGTCCTGCGTGGGATGCTGGAGAATCGGGGAGGCACCCCGGGCTCCAAGAGTTGGGAGGCCATGATGGAGGAGCTACGGAGACTGGACCAAGAGGCGGCGTCCGCAGCGTTACCCGCTGACATCGCGCCAGCACCCGTCCCCGCCGAGCCCGAAGAAAGCGAGTTCCACCGGAAGGTGCGGGAGCGGGCCGTTATGTATGGAACGGCCCCATCGGAGGCTGTCATGCAGAGCCTGATCCGGGAGGTCAGTCAAGAAGAGGAGCGAGAAAAGGAGCGAGCGCACGAGCTGCGGCTGGAGGAGGTGCGGGGCCAACGGAACAGCAGCCCTCATTCGGACCGTTCCGCCGGGCGCAAAGTGCCTTTTCAGGCGTTCAAGGAATTTCGAGAAACAGAAGAGGAGATAGAGAGCTATCTCCAGGACTTTGAGCGCCTGTGCCAAGTGCACGAAGTGCACCATGCCGACTGGATGAGGATTCTGGCATGTAAGCTGACCGGTCGGGCCGCCGAGGCCTACCGCACGGTGCCGGACGAGGAGGCCACCAGTTATAAACACGTAAAGCAGGCGTTGCTGAGCAGGTTCGCCGTGACCCCGGAAGCCAGCCGGGTGAAGTTCAGGAACTCTCGCCGGCCCAATGGCGCCACCCATGTTGAGTGGGCCCATCGATTGCAGAGGGACTTACGCACCTGGTTCTCGGGTAGCAAAGCGGAGACGGTGACTGAAATTATCCAGCTGCTACTGCTCGAGCAGTTCTTCGAGCACACCCCCTCCGCTATCCGGGAGTGGGTGCGGGACAAGAAGCCCCAAACAGTGCAGCAAGCGGCTATTTGGGCAGACGAGTATACTGACACTCGGAAGGTTTCCGGGGGGGAGCGATCCCTGCCCTTCCGCCCCGCTCTACCTGCTCCACCACCACCCCCAACACCGGCAGTTCGGACGCCGGCAGCACGACCCCCCAGTCGGCCCAACAACCTGGCCAATGTCCGATGTTATGGGTGCAACCAAGATGGGCACTACAAGCAGTATTGCCCCAACCGACCGGAGTTGACCCGACCGCCCGCCAGACCGTCGTCGTCCGCCCATTGTTGCGACACCGAAACCCCGTGGCCAGAGGCCCCGGAGGAATGGGAGCGGCTACATGAGGCAGACCCCGTGCAAGCCGCCGCGGACGACAACCGTCATCACACCGTCAGGCGGTGTGGATAAACGGGCAGGCCGCTGAGGGACTGCGGGACTCCGGGGCTACCATTACCCTGGTACGGCCCCACTTGGTTCCGCCGAACGACCGTCTGCACAACACCATTGCAGTACGGGTGGCCGGAGGAAAGGTTCTCCGGCTTGAGACGGCCCGGGTTCATCTGGACTGGGGGACCGGGGAGAAAGTGGTGAGGGTGGGGTTGCTGAAGCAACTGCCGGCCGAGGTGCTCCTTGGCAACGATTTGGGGAAGCTGGTCTCTTCTTACTCCACAGATGCGGCCACCCCAGTAACCACTAGGCAGCAGAGCCAATGCCACGACAGGGGCACTCCGATCGGGACCCAGGTGAGATCCCAACCACGACCTCCCCGACCGCCTCGACCTCCTCGACCCCCCATACCCTGACAAGTCCCGGCTCTTCCCTTCCCACCTGACCCCCCGTCCCCGTGGAGCTCCCCGGAGACGCTTCGTCACCAGACCCAGACCGATCCCACGTTACAGTGCTACCGGGATCGGGCTGGTCGGGGCCTCGACGATAAGAGAAATGACAGGATAGAGTGGGAGGATGGGCTTCTCTAGGTACACCGCGAGGGAGGGGTCCAAGAAGAAGCAGGTTCCACAGAAGCAGCTGGTAGTACCCCAGGGCCCTAGACAGGAACTGTTGCGCTTGGCGCACGACATTCCCCTTGCAGGTCACCTAGGGCAGAAGAAAACCCGGCACCGGTTGGCGCGTGCGTTTTTCTGGCCCCGCCTCAGCGAAGACACCCGCGAGTATTGCCGCACCTGCCCAGTTTGCCAAAAAACTGGGAAGGCCGGGGATCACCCGAAAGCGCCCCTGCGCCCCATGCCCATCATCCAGGAGCCCTTTAGCCGGGTGGCGGTCGACATCATTGGGCCGTTGCCACGGCCCAGTGCCACCGGTAAGAGGTACATCCTTACCATAGTGGATTATGCCACCCGGTACCCCGAGGCTGTGGCCTTGGCCAACATCCAGGCGGACACCGTAGCGGACGCGCTCCTACGGGTGTTCACGAGGGTGGGATTTCCCCAGGAAATCCTATCCGATCAGGGTACCCAGTTCACCGCCGAGCTCACCCAGCAGCTCTGGCGTCTCTGTGGTGTTAGGGCGCTGCACAGCGCCCCGTATCACCCCCAGACAAATGGGCTATGCGAGCGGTTCAATGGGACCCTGAAGCAGCTCATCCGGGCCTTTGTGCACGAAAACAAGGATTGGGAGAAGTATCTTGGGTTGTATGTTAATTTACAGTGTGTGATGGCTGAGAGTAATGAGATTCTCTGCATTCGTTTCCCCCTTTTTCTAGCCCACACTATCTACACAGAGGGGAGGGAGGGAGTCAGCTCCCTGATGAACAAAGGAATTAATGTTTTATGTGTCTGTGCAGCGAATTTAGAATGAATGTAGTCTGTTGATTGCGAGATGTATGTTTATATTTTGTGTTGATATATTAGGTTAGGTCTATCTTGACAGACTAAATCGAAACAGTTTTATATAATCTAGGCTATATGTGAGAAAGTTATATTGTCTAGCATTGTGTCCGGTTGTTTCAGGCAATGGTGCGCAATGTGTTAGTATTATTGCAGAAACTAAGTGCATATATGTGATGTGTTTGTGTTTAGGCACGCAATGTATATGTGCTGCCCAGTTTGTATAAATGCTATATATGTGTATAGTGGGTTTATATGCTCTTTCATTTTGTATGCATTACAATGAAAATGATCTATGTATGTAATCCCTGTTGTGTGTATATGTACTATGGTGTGTACAGTGTCTATGTGGTTTCTGAGAAGCGCAGCTGTTGTTTTGTGTTTTTCGGGTGTGCCCCTACAGAGCATTGATTAAAAGGGCTAAATTAGGAAGAGACTGCTGATTTGAAAAAAAAAAAGTTGTTCCAAGTCTGCAGCCCAAACCCCCACTCCCTCTAGGCAGTAACATTGGTGGAGGAAGAAAAGGTGGGAGGGAAAATTTTAAGAGTGACATCTGAGAAAGACAGCGGATATAGAGAAAAAATACTGCAGGCGTTAGATCAGTTTTGAGAAATTGTAAACTAAATAGAAAAGACAAGTAAAATGTGGAATGCACAAAGAAGTTGATGATGAGAAGAGAGAAACGTGTTATAAAATGTGTATTTACCACATCCCACAAAAAGCTTGGCAACACATCCAGGTCCACCTTGAACATCTGTTTAAAGTACGATTTTTCTAAAGTTTTGTGTGTTTTCATGGAATACTTCGCTACTGCCAGTGCAGAAAGAGAATACTCAAGAGTACCGACCTGTCCAGGATTTAAGAGCAGTTAATTCTGCCACAGTGACTTTATATGGATTCGGCCCAATTGAGTGTAACCTCCTAGCTCTAATACCCGGCAACACAGAATTCTACATTTGATTTAAAAAGATGCGTTCTTCTGTATCCGCTTGGCTCCAGCGAGTCAGCCATTGTTTGCCTTTCAGTGGGAAAACGCCCAGAATGGCTCCAAACATCAAATTATATGCCTGCCTCAACGTTTGCTATCCTCAGGAGAGCACTGAACAAAGACTTATCTGCCTTTCACTCTCAGCCAGACAAAGATACCATATTGCGGTATG
The DNA here is from genome assembly GCA_009667805.1 of Leptobrachium leishanense. Taxonomy (NCBI): domain Eukaryota; kingdom Metazoa; phylum Chordata; class Amphibia; order Anura; family Megophryidae; genus Leptobrachium; species Leptobrachium leishanense. The sequence goes on from RXON01004910.1 coordinate 24,735, forward strand.
TTGATGATCTCATGCTTGCTCCACCAACTCAAGAAGATTGTTTCAATGCCACAAAAGAACTGTTAAGTATCTTATGCAAGGCAGGCTACAAAGTTTCTAAAAGATAGGCACAGATTCGCAGACACAGTGTACAGGTCCCAAGCGTGCAATCCAGAATGCAAAGAACCAGTCTGCCGTGTCCCTCAAGCCACAGACTCATTGCCAAATAAGAGAATTACTGAGCCTCTGTACCAAGTCACCAAAGGTGCAGAGCCTGACCCTATAATAGGGGGTGAAGAACAAACTGAGGCTGTCACCCAATTAAAGACTTTGTTGCTTGAAGCCACTGCCCTCCTGGTTGCTGAAGCTGACAAGCTCACACTAGGCCAAGAACTCTTTGTGAAAGTCCCTCATGCAGTCCAGACTCTTTTAGACTATACAGGCAATTATTGGTTCAGCAATGCAAGAATGACCAAGTACCAAGCTATGCTGTGTGAAAACCCAAGAGTCCACTTGGAACTAATCTCCACACTGAATCCAGCTACATTGCTTCCAGATGCTCCAGAAGATCAAGAACATGAATGCCTCCAAGTAATGGATGAAGTATATAGCAGCAGACCTGATCTCAAAGACATACCCCTAGACAAATACGACTTGCAACTGTTCACTGATGGAAGCAGTTTTGTAGAAAATGGAAAAAGATTCGCTGGATACGCAGTAGTCACACTTGACGAAACATTTGAAGCTAAACCACTGCCCAATGGCACTTCTGCTCAACTGGCTGAAATTATTGCCCTTACCAGAGGTCTAGAACTATCTGAAAACAAAAGGGTGAACATATACACCGATTCCAAGTATGCTTTCATGACAATTCATGCTCACAGAGCACTCTATAAAGAACGTGGCCTCCTAACATCTGCGGGCAAACAAGTCAAATATGCCCTTGAAATATTGAATCTACTGCATGCGGTATGGAAACCGTCTGCAGTTGGTGTTATTCATTGCCGTGGCCACCAAAAAGGAAAGGAAGAAGTTCCCAGAGGAAACCGGAAAGCAGATCTGGCGGCAAAGGAAGCAGCCAGACAGACACAAGCCCTTGAGCGTGACTAATTGGAAAGAAACCAAGGCTACGAGTACTCGACAGCATCAGGTGCAGCAGCAGGAGAAAATTCACTTGAAGCTAAACTGGAGAGGATACCCAGTTCAAGATGAAGATCCCCTGGAAAGTGTTCGGGAAGGAAACCCCGATCGCCGGAGAGGATACCCGGTAAATGCTGAAAATCACTTGAAAAGCTTCCGGAATGGAAATCCGGAACACCGAAATGAAACTTCGGTTCCCCAGAGAGGACTGGTTCAAGATGACTCACCTGTCAAGATTCTAATATGTGAACCCGAATCCCCGCAAATGAAAGTTGAAACTCTGCTGTGTCTGAACGCTTTTTTCCAAGATCAGCCAAATGTTGACTTCTATATGAATAAAAGATTTGCACCTCATGGAGAATTTATTGAAGATGTTCTTTGCCACTAGTACGGTGAATATGAACTTCTAGAGAAGCACCACAGCTATATCCAATGGTTTCCCCTGCGTGAACAAGGCCGAAATGAACATGCAAAGCCTTTGACTACTTCTGAAATTGAAATTATGAAGAACACCGATGAAATCCAACATAGGTTACGAAGGGCCTATAAACTGATGCTGAAATTTCTTCGGCGTAAAATTAGTGGTGGAAGAGGAGATAGAAGTGATACGAGACTCAAATTTTTCGACACGCTTCTCCAATTTGAATACCAACACCCATAATAATCTGAGAATTACCCGAATTGTGAGAAGTATGGGAGAGCTGGGAGCTGCACAATACCAAGCTGGTGAAGTTTTTCCTGAAAGAAATACTGGTTGAAGATCAGCTGCAAAATATGAAAGAAAGTGCCCTGAAGTATTTCTTGCCGGCGGTAAAGAATGATCATGAAAGAGATGCACTGTCTGAATATGTTTTGAAGCACAGAATATCCAAGAATGTCAAGAGGCTTCTCCCAGTGGTGACGTCCCTGTTACCAACACCCATTACTCACTGGACTCAGGCCTACTCTGAAAAGGAGAAGAAATGGCTCTCCAAAGAGCCAGGAGAATACAGAGAAGACGGATGGTACCAGTTGGAGAATGAAAGAATTGTCTTACCAGCCACTCTGGCACCTGAAATTGTCCGGGCCCTGCATTCCAGAACTCATGGAGGAAAGACAGTCATGGAGCAACAATCAGAACCGTATTTCTGTGTTTCTGGACTCACCGCCATTTGCAAAACAATTGCCCATCAGTGTGTCACTTGTGCTAAGAACAACCCAAGGCAAGGGATAGTACGACCACCAGGAGTATTATTTGTTGGATTATCTCCAATGTCCTCCCTACAAATTGACTTTACTATTCTCTCTCCATGCAAAGGATATAAATATCTACTGGTGCTAGTATGCACATTAACGGGATGGGTTGAGGCCTACCCAACTCGAACAGAAAAGACTGCTGAAGTAGTGAGATGCTTGACGAGAGAAATTATCCCAAGGTATGGACTGCCTCTAGAAATTGGGTCAGACAATGGTCCAGCCTTTGTACAAAGTTGTTTACAGCAACTCGCCCGCCTGCTGAGAATTTCGTGGAAGCTATATACCGCATACAGATCTCAAAGCTCTAGAAAAGTAGAAAGAATGAATAGAACTCTAAAGACATTGATGGCTAAAATATGCCAAGAAACATCATTGAAATGGCTGGATGTGTTGCCAATTGTTTTACTGCACGTGAGAAGCAGCCCTACCTCACTCCTAAAATTGAGCCTATATAAGATCATGTTCGGTTATCCCATCTTTTTGATAACTGGGTTGAGGGGGGATCCCCGGGTATTAGGGGAAACTGACCTATGCTAGCAAGTGATCAGGTTAGATCAGACGATGCAGAGTATGTACACATGGGTTAGTAAACACATACCCTATTTTCTGTCCCCACCCCTACACAGATACTATCCTGGGGACTCAGTATGGGTTAACCAATGGAAGGTAGACCCGTTAGGAGCTAAATGGAGGGGTTTTTATGTTGTCTTGTTATCCACTCCTACAGCAGTGAAAGTGGCCGAGGTGGTGCCGTGGATACATCACTCCCGACTGAAACCCGCTGCAGAGGTTACGGACAAGGAATGGAAAGTGATAGCCAGTAAATCTGACCCGCTGAAGCTACGTTTCCACCGTGTCCAAGCAGCTGCACAGACGGGAGAGGAATAAGGGAGATCTAAGTCTAATCGACTTCGACAGCCCCTATTGGGTTGACACCAGAACTTGACATGACTGTCCCACCGGTACAGGACAGACGGAAGAGGAAGCTGACAAGGCCAGAAGATAATTTGTTTATTAAATTTACGTATGCGTATGCAAAGAAGTCAGGATATGAATCCTGTTGGGTGTGTAATAAATTGAACCAAGGGTCATCAGTTATTCCCACCTTAGCTGTACCTCTTAATTTGTCTGACTACCCTGTGAATAAAAGTATAATGGCCCCTAGTGTACTTAAACTAAGAGTCTAGATATGCCAAAGACAAACCACACTATTCGCATTACTAATTTGGCCTATTTCCCTCTCTGGTGTTTAAAACTAGAGAAGATCCAGGTTCCACCTAGTTCAATGTGTAAAGAATCTTTGTTCAATGCAACACTAGATATATCTGACCCAGAAGCACTAGGAGATAGTCTCCAAGTAATGGTAAATACGATTGATAATTACAAACAGACTGATGATAAAAGTCCGGAGGCACTTGCATACACCCACACGTCACTATCCTTAATTTTCTCCCACCTTGGCTCAGAACCATTTTATCTGATGCCAGGGGATGGCATACATATTTGTTGTGGAACTCTATGCCACCTTTGGATTAACCCTTTCGCTGCTGAGGCTTTTCACACCTCTGTGCTGAGGTCATTTTTACCGGTTTTGCTCATCATGTTTAAACGTGTTTTGAAGCTTATTTTAGTATATTACCCAGACATATTATATATCGTTCTTTCCGTCAGACTCGGTAGATTCATAATATGTCATTATTATATGTATATGTTATGTCATGTCTGTATATTATAACAAAAAATGCAATAAAATATGTATTTTCAATAATTTACAACGTGTAAAGTGTTTTTTTTCACATTTTAACATGCGAGCAATTGCGGTTATATTTTGTATGGGGTGCGCTTGTTAAAAAAATTAGAGATGGGGTCTCGTTACATTTTTTTTTGGGGAAAATTACGCGATTTTTAACAAACGCACTGCATACAAAAATCGCTAGTGCAGCATCATTGTTCACATTATAATTGAAATGGGAACAATATTGCTGCATTAACGAACCAAAAAAAAGAAAAAAAAATGTTTTTTTTTATTTTTTATAATTTGTTTTTTAAATATATTTTTATTTTTAATTTTAATTTTAATTTTTTTTAAAAAACTTTTTTCACATTCGAGTTTGGTATCGTTGGAACGGCCATGCTCTGGCCGATCCAACCATACCAAACTTTAACCCCTAGCTGCCACGGATCGGTAGATAGGGAGTTCATTGGAACTCCCTATCGCCACCGTTGGTGGCAGTTAGGGGTTAACTCTAGGACTGGCGTCATCGTGCTATGCACGATGACGCCAGTCCTCAGGGGGAGTTCCCACAGGCTTGGCCGACATCCAAGATGTCGTCCAGCTCCGGGAAAGGTTTGCGAACCGGCGCTTTTCAGCGCCGATTCGCGATCCAGCTCCCCAGGGGTTAATGCCAGGCACCATTTGGAAGGGCAGGCTGTGCCCTTCCAAATGGTGCCTGGGTTAACCCCTGCAACGCCACCGATCGGGAGGGAGAGAGGTCCGAAGGACCTCCCCCCCTCCCTTTCAGGCGCCTCCTCCGCACATGCGGGGGGGGCCTGAATTAGGTGTCATCGCGCTGCCGCGATGACACCTAATTTCAGCGGCTGCGGTTCCGGATGCTGGGCTGACATCGAGGATGTCAGCCCGCACCGGGGGGGCCAGCGATCGGCCGGAACCCGGCCGAACGCTGACCCCAGAGGGAGGACGCGCTCAGCGCGTACTCCGCATACCAGCAGTAATGCGGAGGATGCGCTGAGCGCGTCCTCCGCATTGAAGTGGTTAATACTGAAATAAAAACTTGGTGTTATTTGGCCTGGGTGGTTCCCCTGCAGCGTATTCAGGGGGACACCTTAGACCTAGGAATACCACATCCCCGATATTCTTTAAATTTTGCTAAACGAGAGTTGTTTTCTAAAGGTGATATGGTTTGGTCTTGGTTTCCTTCTTCCACAGGATTGGGCATTATATGATGAAAAGATTTAACAAATATGTTGTTCTGATGGATGAAATAGTAAATATTACCAGCACTGATATCCAGTTGTTAAATGTTTAATTAAGAGAGATTCGTAAAGTACAGCTGTACCAGAAGTTAGCCATAGAACAAATCCAGGCTGTACTAAATGGAATTTGTGAAATGACAATGAAATATGAATGTTGTACTTTTATTAAGAATACTACTGAAGATGCTCCTGACTATTATGATGTAATTCAGAAGCATCAAGAAAAGGTTTCCCATTTGCAGGACCAAGCTCGTCGGATAGTTGAGGAGGACTGGAACCCTTTTAAAGGGCTTGGAGCATTCGGGGCGTGGTTCGGATCGATTTTGTCTGTTATAAGTAATATAGGATCTCTGATTATCACAGGTGCCTTAATTCTCCTTGTTTGTTTTCTAGTTTATAAATTAACTATTTGTGTATGGCCAATCTGCCGTAAAGCCCTCAAACCAATGAAACAACCCCTAGACCCAAATCCTGACAAAGGTTCACTTAAGCCAGGGGTCTGCAACCCGTGGCTCCGGAGCCGCATGCTGCTCTTTCAATACCCTGCTGCGGCTCCTGGGCTGGCGCTCCCACTAGGGCGCAGGCGGCCACGACCCAGGTTCCCCCAGACTCCACCAGGTGGCCACTGTCGGCTCTGTTCCCATCATCACGCTGCACCTGCTCCTTGCTCTGGGCACTGTGTGATGGAAGATGTCGGCTCGCGGTGGCTGTCCAATAGAGAGTGAGGGGAGTGGGTATAACCCATCCCCCTTAGCATGATGGACAGCCACCGCTTGCCAGATATTGAACAGGATGATGGAAACGAGGTATAAGAGGAACTGGGGATTATTTATATATGAGGGACCTTTTGGATTATTTATATATGGGAGGGACCTGGGGATTATGAATTCATATATGGGGGTCCTGGGGATTATTTATATATGGGGGTCATGGGGATTAATAATTTATACATGGGGGACCTGGGGATGATTATATGTGGGGAGAAGAAATATAATAATTATAAATAAATGGCATCAATCATGGCATGGCTGCATTAACCTCTGGACCAGGGTCCTCTCTCCTACTGTTCTGTGTGTGTTTTGTGTATGTATATTTGTTATTTGAGCTCTCTCATTGAACAGCACTACGCAACTTGTTGGCACTTCATAAATGTTTGTAACTAATTATTTGAAATTATTTGTTATTTATATTAATGACATGGCAATTGCCTGTCTTATGTGGTCTTAAAATTATTGATTTATTATTATTATTATTAAAAGTTTAAATTTAGAGTATCCCTCCCCACCCCAGGGCAAATTGTTGTATTTGTTACTTTTTTTACTTGCACAAAACACATATAGTAATTTGCCTAATTTACTTGAAGCATTTATTTATAAAGGCTTTTACCAGAAAGGATACATTGAGATTTCTCTCGTTTTCAAGTATAAATGTATGCAGGCAGCCCACTTACATTTATTAATTTAAATTAACTAAAGTAATATTTGCATTTTGTGCATGTGAAAAAAGTATCAAATACAACAATAATATAAATAATAAATAAGACACTATAGTATGTTTTTTATACATAGCACAAAGGTAAAAAAACGATATACGCGTGTTATCTGCATTTTAGATGTCAAAAGGGGTTTACGGCTCACAGTGTTTTCTTTTTTGCAGGAAACGGGTCCAAATGGCTCTTTGGCTGTTTAAGGTTGCAGACCCCTGACTTAAGCTTAAATCCCCGGAAGAATACAAAGCTTTAATGATTTAGTTAGTGTCAGGGTTGCACGTAACGAAGGTAGTGTTGGAACCAATATGCAAGACGTACCTTGTCATGAAGCGGCAGGAGAGCTGAGCGATATCTGCCAGACAGGAATTGCAGGTGCACCGCAGGCAGCGTAGTCGTTATTCCAGGCAGAGATCAGAGGATTAAAGCAGGCAGCGTAATCGTTATTCCGGGCAGAGGTCGAAGGATTAAAGCAGGCAGCGTAATCGGTATTCCAGGCAGAGGTCGAAGGATTAAAGCAGGCAGCGTAATCGGTATTCCAGGCAGAGGTTGAAGGAGTAAAGCAGGCAGCGTAGTCGTATTACAGGCAAAAGTCAGGATCACGGTCAATAGTAAACAAAGATTCTCTCGCAACAGACTAGAATAAACTAGTACCGAACTCTGGGACAAGCGACTCTTTATGGGGAACCTCCGGGGCAGTCTCTGATGACGTGTGCGCCGCCGTCAGCTGTTCTAAGCGTTCCGGCGTCTGGCGTTCACTGTTAGCCCGGAAAGGCGCGCGCATGCGCGGTCCACTCCGCATCCTGGCCACGAGGGAGGAGGAACGATGGACGCCACGAGCGCCGTAATGCCCGCCAACGCCCGGGACCGGAGCACCATCCAGGGGTCGCGGTAGGAAACCCTGACAGAGCCCCCAACAAGGCGACCCCTCCGGGGGCGCGTCGGATGAGCCACGTGAAAAGCTTCAACAAGATCAGGAGCGTGGACGTCAGCGGCAGAAACCCAGGAGTCCTCCTCAGGACCATAGCCAGTCCAGTGAACTAGATATTCCAGGCGACGACGTCGAAAACGAGAATCCAATATCTCTTGTACTTCATACTCATCCTCGGACACAGCCACCACAGGACCTGGACGAGAAGGGGTGCGACCAGGGAACGGATCCGGATTCGACGGATGAAGGAGAGATACATGGAACACCGGGTGGACTTTGTACTCAACGGGCAGACGTAGTCTTACTGCCGAAGATGACACAACTCTGTCAATCGGAAAGGGACCCAAAAAGCGAGGCCCCAATTTTCGTGAAGGACAATTTAGCGTCACATGCTTGGAGGACAGCCATACCAAATCGCCTATTTTGTATAGGGGAGCAGGGACCCGGCGGCGATCCGCATAACGTTTGTATGAACGTTGAGCGGACAGAAGAGCAGCTCTCACTTGTTTGAAGCCGTCGTGTATATAAGCCATACGTTGATCCAAGGAAGGAATATGGCTAACTAAAGGCGAACCAGGAAACATTACCGGATGCTGACCGTAGTTGGTGAAGAACGGAGAACATTTGATAGAACGATGGATTTGATTGTTGTATGCGAATTCAGCAATGGGTAAGAGATCCGCCCAGTCGTCCTGGAGATGAGAGGTGAAACAGCGTAGATACTGTTCCAGGGTACCATTGGTTCGTTCAGTCTGACCGTTGGTCTGAGGATGATAGGCCGTTGATAGACTCTGCTGCATATGGAGTGTTTTACAAAAAGACTTCCAAAAAAGGGAAGTAAATTGAGACCCTCTATCGGATATAATGGTAGAGGGCAAACCATGTAAACGGAATATTTCTTTTATAAATAAAGTCGCGGTTTGTGCTGCTGTAGGTATCCCCGTATGGGGTAAAAAATGAGCCATCTTGGAAAATCTGTCAATCACTACCATTACAGTGTTATACCCGGCGGAGAGGGGTAACTCAACTATGAAGTCCATAGATATATCCTCCCATGGAATATGAGGAACAGGCAATGGTTGGAGCAAACCTTGTGGACGTTGATGAGAGACTTTGGCTCTGATGCATACTGGGCAATTCGTTACATATGATATGGTATCCTTCCGCAGACTGGGCCACCAGAAAAAACGATGTATCAAATCCAGTGTCTTGTGTTTGCCCCCGTGACCTCCTAGGGGGGAGTCATGACAATATTGCAGGACAGAGAGCACTGCGGTGGACGGTACGAATACTTTCTGGTGATGAAACAAGAAACCGTCCTGTGCGGTCAGTGCCATTGAAGGAACCATTTGGTCGAGGGGAGGCGAGTCTTTCTTTATGACATCCCAGAGCGTTAGCTTGATCGTGGCGAAACAGGTTCTGGGTAATATGAAGTCGTTATTGATTACTTGTATGTTATCATTAGCTCTTGATAAGGCATCGGCCTTCCCGTTTTTGTTACCAGGTCGGTAGGTGATGTGCATGTCGAACCTGCTGAAAAAAAGAGCCCATCTTGCCTGCCTTGGTTTTAATCTGCGTGCTTGCTGTAGGTACTCCAAATTCCTATGATCGGTGAGGATGGATACGGGATGGCGAGCGCCTTCAAGTAGATGACGCCATTCTTCCAGAGACAGTTTTATTGCCAGCAATTCTTTCTCTCCAACGTCATAATTCTGTTCTGCTGCGGAAAGGGTTTTAGAAAAAGAAGATACGGGATGCATTATTTCTGTTTCTTTCTGTCTTTGCGATAACACTGCTCCAACAGCGAAGGCCGAGGCATCTACCTCTAGAGTATATGGTTGAGAGGGATCTGGAATCGAGAGGATAGGTGCTGAAGTGATAGTTCTTTTTAACAAATTGAAAGCATCTTGAGCCGCTGTAGACCAAGAAAAACGAGTATGGATACGAGTTAGGTCAGTCAAGGGTTTAACTATCTTGGAGAAGTTTTTTACGAATTTCCTATAAAAATTGCAAAAACCCAAAAAACACTGGACCCCTTTTCTGTTAGCAGGAGCTGGCCAATCGGTAACTGCCTCTATCTTGGCGGGATCCATCTGTATATGCCCGGGGGTGATAATGAATCCAAGAGAATCAATACGTTGCGTATCAAATAAACATTTTTCTAACTTGACATACAGTTTGTGTTTCAATAGACGTAACAGTACCGTTCTCACATGTGTCTTATGTATTTCGGCGGTATCAGAATAAATCAATATATCGTGTAAGTATATTATTACATAACAATCCAGTATGTCCTGGAAGATATCGTTAAGAAATCTCTGAAACGTGGCAGGAGCATTGCAGAGACCATATGGCATTACTAGATACTCGAAGTGTCCGTACCTGGACCTGAAGGCTGTCTTCCACTCGTCTCCGTCTCGTATTCTCAATAAATTGTACGCACCACGTAAATCAAGTTTCGTAAATATAGATGAGGTTCTTAATCGGTCCATGAGTTCTGATATTAAAGGCAAAGGATATTTGTTTTTGATCGTGATATTATTTAAGGCACGATAGTCCACACAAGGGCGGAGCCCTCCGTCTTTCTTTCCTACGAAGAATATGGGAGCTCCTGCTGGAGACGTTGAGGGACGTATAAAACCTTTCTTTAAGTTTTCCGAAATATATTTGTCACGGAATGGCCCAGCACCCTCAGCCGGGGGCGGTGCACAGTGACAGTGCGGGCCATGGACACTTAGTAAACCGGGTGCGTGCCACCGCACCTAAGTATGTTTTATTAGATGTGGTTTTACTGATGTGCTGTATTAAGATGTACCTTGTGTGATTGTAACTGTATTAGGTGTAAGAAAACGTTTGTATGTGTTTTTCCCCGTCGCCATTTTGCCCATTCCAGCATGGTTACACCAGACAAAGGATCTCCTGGCCCCAAGATGGAGGATACATCAAGCCAGCTGCTTGGAGGCTGTTCCCAGACCTCATTTGCCTAATCCCTGGACAATGGGAAGGCTGGAAGGGACCTGGGAGGGAACAGGGGGGGCTGGGAGAGGAGCCAATCAGTGCTGGTTGTGTGGGTGGGGGAGTTGGCAATCTGTGTATGTGAAGTTGTTACCTGACTCTGTTGTAAACCCATAAAGTTAGTTCATCTAGTTCATTCAGCCACGCCTGGTGTTCCTTATTCGGTGAACGTATTCCTGTGATCCAGCGCGGTCTACAGAGCACGGTAGCCAGATCCGAATCGACCACCCTGTGCCTGCATCTCGCATCAGGACAGAGGTGCAGCGTGCGGGCATCGACCGCTGTGAGATCCGATTCGACGGCCGCGGCGCATCTGCCGCGCATTTCCCGCGCATCGGTATAGCGGGCGCCATCCGATCGCCGGTAGATCCGAAAAGACGCGCGGACGTCCCAACTATAAGATCCGACCAGCTCCCGAGGGGAATTCCGATCCGACCGGCCGTTCCGCAGACGACACATCCGCCAACCAAGGTCAGTAGACCAGCTGCTCGGGACGCTGAGTGCCGTGTCGCTCAGTGGTCGGGCTGGTCTCACCCAGGGGTCCCTTCCAACGCCCGCCAACCCTTTCCCAGGGTCACTCCAGGCCGCTCGAGACGCCGGGTGCCGTGTCACTCGGTAGTCGGGCCGGCGGTAAGCGCACTAGGGGGAAGCAGATAGGAGCACACCCGCAGGCGGACAACATCCCATTCCGTCATACTGGTGGCAGCGGTGGGATCGCTCTCTGCAGACCCCTAGGAGACGTACGCCATGGCGGTGTACAACCCCTACAACAGGGACACCCTGCGTGGGATGTTGGAGAACCGGGGAGGAACGCCGGGTAACAAGAAAAGAAAGACGCTGATCAAGGAACTGACCAGGATGGATCAGGACGAGGCGATGATGCCCGTCCCCAGCCCTGTCCGCGCAGAGGTGGAGGAAGATGCTGGCCTCAGGGAGTTGCGGCGTCGGATCACCCTGCTCGGTGATGCCCCGGCGGAGGGGGCCAGATATCAAGTGATTCGGGAGTTCTACCGGGAAGTTGAGCAGGAGAAGGAACGCCAGCACGAGCTGCGGTTGGCAGAGCTCCGCGGAGCAGAGACTGATTATGTTGACCCCGAACCCTTCCCTGTGGAACCCTGGGTCGAGGCTCACAGCGCGACTGGAGCTCCACCTGGGGAATCTGCAAACCCCAGTGACTATGCTTGCGGGACTCTCAGCTTGCCTGGAGCCTGTACTGAGGACGTCACTTATCCCCGCGACCCTCGGATGAAGACTCACAGCCCGCCTGGAGCTGCATCTGAGGACGCCCCATTCTCCGTTGAGGAGCGGTGCTCCTGCGCTGGCACCTACGCCGACATGAAGGTCGTGTTGGCAAGAGAGCTGCAGGAGGGCCTGGAGCAGGACCAGAGGTCCACAGAGGAACTGTGGTACGAGGCCCTGGACCATGAGCGGGACTGCCATGGTGTGTACATTCCCTCCGACGCTGTCGTCCATCGAGTGCAGTACGATGTGCGAGCAGCGTTCCTGCAGGGGCGGGCCCCAGAGGAGTGGGAGGACGAGCTCCGGAGTCTGGTGCAGCAGGAGATCGCACTGGACGCCGAGTACCGCGCCCTCCGGTGGCTAACCGCCTCCCCGACCGTGCGCCCTAGTGAAGGCAGTTCCACTGCAGGGCCTCGCTACGGGGGTACGGGGCTGCTCTACGAGGGCATGGCCGCCGACCCCGAGTTTGGAGAGGAGACCGAGGAGCGGATGGAAGACATCCTGGAGCGACGGGAACTGGAGATCCCGTCAGACAGCAGGGACTCGGTGTTTGAGGAGCTGGAGTCCCTAGCGAGCGAGAGTGGGAGCTCGAGGTGGCTTATCGGAGACTGTTGGACGGCGTTCCGCAGTCGAGCCTGAGCTCCCCGTGGTGGGACGGGTCGGCGGAGGAAGTCGACAGTCCCCAGGTTTGGGACCTATGGGAGGCCGAGGCGGACCCATGGGTGCCCGTGGGGGGTCGACTGAGGAAGTTACCCCCTGCACCCCGCAAGAGGACAGGGTGGCCGAGGCCACGGGTCCAGCGGGGGAGGAGACGGATGGTCCCCCCGGGATGGGTTGTGCGCAACCATTGTTTGCCCCAGGGGGTGAAGAGACCATCCTTCCCCAAGGAGATCTCCACCCAGCGGAAGAGCTGGCTACGGGGCAGAGCGCCGCTGGCCTCTGCCCACTACTCAACGTCTGCCAGGAGGAGCAGACGGATGGTTCCCCCGGGATGGGTTGCGCGCAACCACTGATTGCCCCGGGGGGTGAAGAGACCATCCCGCCACAAGGAGATTGCCAACCAGCGGAAGAGCTGGCCACGGGGCAGAGCGTCGCTGGCCTCTGCCCCCTGCTGACAGTCTGCCAGGTGGAGCAGACGGATGGTTCCCCCGGGATGGGTTGTGCGCAACCCTTGTTTGCCCCGGGGGGTGAAGTAACCGTCCTCCCGCAAGGAGATCTCCCCCCAGCAGAAGAGCTGGCTACGGGGCAGAGTGCCGCTGGTCTCTGCCCCCTGCTTACAGTCTGCCAGGAGGAGCAGACAGATGGTTCCCCCGGGCTGGGTTGTGCGCAGCCATTGATCGGCCCGGGGGGTGAAGAAACCATCCTCCCACAAGGAGATCTCCACCCAGCGGAAGAGCTGACGGCGGGGCAGAGCGCCGCTGGCCTCTGCCCATTCCTCCCAATTCGCCTCGAGGGGCAGAGCGGGGATGACCCCGTGCGACTGCCGTTGCAATTATGTATTCCACCCTTTGGCTGCCAGGAAGAACAGCCGGGTTTGACCCCATTTGTCCCTTTTGTTGCAATTACCCCCTCAGCGGAAGAGCTGACTACGGGGCAGAGCGCTGCTGGCCTCTGCCCATCTCCTCAACTCTTTGGCCTGGAGGCCCCGCACAGCCACTGGGCTTTTCATCGACCTGGGGTGGGTGCGTTTAGCGCCCGTTTTCCCGGAGGGGACCCCGGAGGTACTCCTCCCCAGACTTATGTCCTTTCGCCCAGCCGGGGTAACCCTAAGGACGCGGGGCCCCGACCAAGCTGGCACGGCCGCAAGGCCAAATGGAGAAGCCTGGTGGCCAGGCCTCCCCAGACCGACTACGGGCCTGGGAGCACCGACTTCCCCGGTATGACCCGGTGGGGTCAGACCAGGTGCGTCGAACTGTGGGAAGGGGGAGGAGTGTCACGGAATGGCCCAGCACCCTCAGCCGGGGGCGGTGCACAGTGACAGTGCGGGCCATGGACACTTAGTAAACCGGGTGCGTGCCACCGCACCTAAGTATGTTTTATTAGATGTGGTTTTACTGATGTGCTGTATTAAGATGTACCTTGTGTGATTGTAACTGTATTAGGTGTAAGAAAACGTTTGTATGTGTTTTTCCCCGTCGCCATTTTGCCCATTCCAGCATGGTTACACCAGACAAAGGATCTCCTGGCCCCAAGATGGAGGATACATCAAGCCAGCTGCTTGGAGGCTGTTCCCAGACCTCATTTGCCTAATCCCTGGACAATGGGAAGGCTGGAAGGGACCTGGGAGGGAACAGGGGGGGCTGGGAGAGGAGCCAATCAGTGCTGGTTGTGTGGGTGGGGGAGTTGGCAATCTGTGTATGTGAAGTTGTTACCTGACTCTGTTGTAAACCCATAAAGTTAGTTCATCTAGTTCATTCAGCCACGCCTGGTGTTCCTTATTCGGTGAACGTATTCCTGTGATCCAGCGCGGTCTACAGAGCACGGTAGCCAGATCCGAATCGACCACCCTGTGCCTGCATCTCGCATCAGGACAGAGGTGCAGCGTGCGGGCATCGACCGCTGTGAGATCCGATTCGACGGCCGCGGCGCATCTGCCGCGCATTTCCCGCGCATCGGTATAGCGGGCGCCATCCGATCGCCGGTAGATCCGAAAAGACGCGCGGACGTCCCAACTATAAGATCCGACCAGCTCCCGAGGGGAATTCCGATCCGACCGGCCGTTCCGCAGACGACACATCCGCCAACCAAGGTCAGTAGACCAGCTGCTCGGGACGCTGAGTGCCGTGTCGCTCAGTGGTCGGGCTGGTCTCACCCAGGGGTCCCTTCCAACGCCCGCCAACCCTTTCCCAGGGTCACTCCAGGCCGCTCGAGACGCCGGGTGCCGTGTCACTCGGTAGTCGGGCCGGCGGTAAGCGCACTAGGGGGAAGCAGATAGGAGCACACCCGCAGGCGGACAACATCCCATTCCGTCATAATATTCTTTGAGGGTCTCTAATTCTGGTTCGGACAATGGGTATATTCTTCCGTGAGGAATGGGAGCACCGGGTAAAAGATCTATCGGACAATCATAAGCTCTAGAAGGTGGTAGGTCGTCTGCTCCTTTCTTTTCGAACACACTATGTAAGTCCTGATAAGCTTTAGGTATGTCTGCACACATGGCTGCGGTATGTGTCTGTAGTTGAAGGCCTTCGGAGGTTGTAGAGCAATCCGTCTGATTGAAGGTAACGGTGCTCCTAGTCCAATCAATAGTAGGATTGTGTCTTCTCAGCCAATTAAGACCAAGGACGGCTGGAAACACTGGGGAGGGCACGATATCGAAGAGGAGTGTGTCTTGAAATTGCTCTCCGATGGTGACTAGTAGAGGTATAGTCTCTTTGGTCACGGGACCGGATTGGGGAGTGCTCCCGTCCAACAACTGGATGGAATAAGGCTGTTTTTTCGGAGAAGTAGGGATTCCAAGGGTCTGTATTACCTCAGTATCCAGGAAACAGCTGCTGGCCCCGGAATCAATCATGGCGTTGATCGTGGTTGTATGGTCGTCCCACTGCAATGACAAGGGTACTATGAGGTGGGTGGACATGGGAGTACAGATGCCTTTGATGGATGCAAAAGCAGGAAGGGCTAGAGGCTTACCGATCCGGGCGTTGTCTGCACGGCCACAATACATACAGAGGCCCAAAGAGCGCCTTCTGGATCTCTCTGCTTCCGTCAAAGGCCCTCTAGCTGCTCCGACTTGCATGGGTTCGTCGCCACTATCGGTTGGCTGTGACGACATGTAAGGAGGTGGAATGGTCGGTTTTCTTGTAGGTGTGGCTGGATGGGTGCTAGCGCGTTCAGCGCGCCTTTCTCTTATTCTTCGGTCTATATCAATGCATAAGGACATAGTTTTGTCCAATGATGAAGGGAGCCCGGTTCTCGCGAGCTCGTCTTTTAGTGCTTCGGACAGTCCTTTCCTGAGTTGAGCTATGAGAGCCGGTTCATTCCATTCTGACTCAAGAGCCAAGTGTTTGAAATCAGTGATGTATTCTTCCACATCATTTCTCCCTTGTTTCAGGTTGTCAAGAGCCTGAGCCGCGTTTGTTGTCCGGTGAGGGTCGTCATACATTTACTCCATGGCTTCATAGAAAGTGCTCCAACTGTTTAACACGGGATTGTGGGTTCGTAACAGATGATGAGCCCATCGTTGAGGCCGACCGGTCAGTAACGATATCACGGATCTGACTCGTGCGAAGTCAGTATTATAGGTCCGTCTTTGGAGGGAGAACATTATCTGACAAGACGTTATAAAGCAACGGAATTGTTTTCTATCACCGTCGAATTTCTCGGGTGGTGATACGTAGGGTTCTGGACCTGTAGCAGCGTTATCCAACGGGGGTGTTGGAGGCTCGACCATAGACCGTGAGGTACCGCTGCTTGTCAGTCCTTGTTCCAGACGCTCTTGATGTACCTGCATCGCTGTTTGATTAGCTTCCAAGGCCTGTACGGATTGAGTCAGTATATGGAGCTGTTGAGCGATGGCGGCTAAAGTCTCTGGTACACTTGCTGGTTCCATGATCGACTAGTTTATTATGTCAGGGTTGCACGTAACGAAGGTAGTGTTGGAACCAATATGCAAGACGTACCTTGTCATGAAGCGGCAGGAGAGCTGAGCGATATCTGCCAGACAGGAATTGCAGGTGCACCGCAGGCAGCGTAGTCGTTATTCCAGGCAGAGGTCAGAGGATTAAAGCAGGCAGCGTAATCGTTATTCCGGGCAGAGGTCGAAGGATTAAAGCAGGCAGCGTAAACGTTATTCCAGGCAGAGGTCGAAGGATTAAAGCAGGCAGCGTAATCGGTATTCCAGGCAGAGGTCGAAGGAGTAAAGCAGGCAGCGTAGTCGTATTACAGGCAAAAGTCAGGATCACGGTCAATAGTAAACAAAGATTCTCTCGCAACAGACTAGAATAAACTAGTACCGAACTCTGGGACAAGCGACTCTTTATGGGGAACCTCCGGGGCAGTCTCTGATGACGTGTGCGCCGCCGTCAGCTGTTCTAAGCGTTCCGGCGTCTGGCGTTCACTGTTAGCCCGGAAAGGCGCGCGCATGCGCGGTCCACTCCGCATCCTGGCCACGAGGGAGGAGGAACGATGGACGCCACGAGCGCCGTAATGCCCGCCAACGCCCGGGACCGGAGCACCATCCAGGGGTCGCGGTAGGAAACCCCGACAGTTAGTTGGCTGGGAGAGGTCATTGTAGACTCTCCGCCAAGAGGAGGGAATGAGATAGCACCTCCTGGGATTTAATTTAGAACTATACTAATCTAGTGATCCTCCATTTTGATGTTCATCCAATTCGTGTTTTAAAATAAACTTGCTGTCCTTGTGTGCTCTTGAGACCCTATTTCAGTCTGCCTGCTTAAAGAATGTGGTTTGTCAGCAAAGCCGAGAAGGAAGAGCTGACAACCGCAGAATTATGACTGGCAGCTGGAAACCTAAAGAAAGGAGAGTAAAGGGGAAAGATGATATCTTGTGTAAAATTAGGTCCTAACTCAGACATATGATAACCGTCACGTGCTAATCTGGGTATGTTGGGAGGGAAGCAGGGGAGGAAACTGCATTTTCTGTAACATTGTATAAAGCAAGCTGAATTTGTTGTTCTCGCCACTCAAGCCTTTGTCAGCATATTTCTGCTGTTGCTTGGGTCCGTCTGCAGTCGAATAAACGCCATTTTCTTTTGAAACAAAGGCCTCCATCTGTCTTCTTTTGTCGAGCCATCACCCAAGAATATCCGGTCAGTTGGTTGCAACAATTTGGGGCACGTTTAAAGGATGCTGTCAGCTTCTGTGATGATCTTGTCCAGCATGGAAGTAACACAATCTCGCCTGGTTTGATATTACCTTAGAGGTATCCCCTGGCTGCTGCCCAGCTGACCCTGATCTACTCCTGTCCTGCTGTCTCCTCTTCTTCACTCCTCCCTCTCACATGGCGTGGAAACAGGAAGACATGCATGAGGATGGGGAGGAGCAGCCTGTCCGGAAGGTGTCTTGCTCAGCACTGCAGCTGATGAGTGACATCTACTGGCAGCTCCTCCCCAATATTCCTCCTGCACGTCTTCAGTGTGGAAGCCATGAGCAGCAAAAATATGCCGCTACACAAAATTTGCCGCTTAGCGCCCGGATGAATATAAAAACTGAAGTGATTAGTCTTGGATGAAATGTCTCTGGTGAAACCCCCAGCAATCAAGACTACAGGCACTGACAACCATATACTTTTGGGAATGGGGACACACAGGAAGCAAATTCTGCAGGGTCTTCCAGTATCCAGAAACCATGCATTGCCACAACACCATAAAGAAGCACCCACAGAGAGCTACAATTTTGCTTTAAAATCCTTTCCTCCCAGTCTTGGGCTCCAGTGGTGGAGTGCTGGTTGCACACACATACCTCGTGCCGGAGATCTGCGGTGAATAAGACCCGCCCCCTCTCTCTGCCACTCTTCCCCTGCTGCTCACGTGTGTGGGGGCGTGGCCCTAAACCAGATCCAGCGACGAAAATTATACATGCGCCAGGAAAAAAAGAGTGCAGCGACGGCAAAAATATGCCGCCCCCTCGCCCGCCCTAGATTCTGCCGCTTGGAGCACCTGCTCCGCAGTGCACCATGGTCGGGCCGGCCCTGCTCACACACACAGAATGGCAGGAGAATAAAGCAGTTCTTTATAAAGCTTACTCAGTGACTCCATCGTCGTTTGTGCAGATCTACAAACTCACTGAGGACTGAATCCTTTCCGTGGCTCCCTGAGATTCCAGGTTAAATAGAGCCTGAAAGTGGAGCCCCTGTGACGGGAGAGGTGCTTGATAAGGGGTGTCAGCCCTTTTCATACAGAATACACCAGGAGGGCAGTGCTCAACCTTCACTCAGCACAGAGGACGGGAGCTTCAACACAAACAATATAATGAACCAGGAGGAGATCGACACCAGCAAACACAAAGACTTCAACAGAAGCTGATACAATGAAACATTTAAAGATTTTACAAAATTTTACCCTTTAGGCCGGCTTCAGATGAACGCAGTGATCATGTCCGTGTTGCCGCACAGTTTAACGTCCGTCGTAGCATAGAATCACGATCAATAGAGACCCACACATGAAGAACGTGCACACTGAACTGCACACGCTCAACGCATGTGGCAAACGGACGCAAGTTAGGCAAGAATGTAAAACCGCTACCTCAGACGCAGAGTTCGCCACGTCCGCGTAGCGTTGTGTGTGTGTGATGAGGAGACGTCTGACGCCGTGCATTTGTGATGTCCAGCACCTTGACGCACACAATGGCTTTTTAGTTAGGACTTTGTGATCCTAGCGCTGGTTACTCTGTGCTTGCACTTTGCGCTCCCTATGCTTAACACGGAGAGCGTAAAGTACAGTAAACCTGTGCTAAAAAGTGCTAACACCGATTCACCAGTGGGTTTTTTAACCCGTTAGCGATAGGAGGTGATTCAAGTGGAACAATATCACCTCTGTTAAGCTAGCGCTAAAGCTCATTTATGTGAGCGCTAGCGTTAAAGAGGTGATAGAGCCCCTTGTCGGCTGGTTCAGCAGCAGCAGATGATAGAGCCCCTTGTCGGCTGGTTCAGCAGCAGGAGGTGATAGAGCCCCTTGTCCGCTGGTTCAGCAGCAGGAGGTGATAGAGCCCCTTGATGGCTGGTTCAGCAGAAGGAGGTGATAGAGCCCCTTGTCGACTGGTTCAGCAGCAGGAGGTGATAGAGCCCCTTGTCGGCTAGTTCAGCAGCAGGAGGTGATAGAGCCCCGTGTCGGATGGTTCAGCAGCAGGAGGTGATAGAGCCCCCTGTCGGCTGGTTCAGCAGGAGGTGGTGATAGAGCCCCTTGTCGGCTGGTTCAGCAGGATGTGATAGAGCCCCTTGTCATCTGGTTCAGCAGCAGGAGGTGATAGAGCCCCTTGTCGGCTGGTTCAGCAGCAGGAGGTTGGCTTGTGATTGCTGTGGCGCGATGCCCTCTCTTCCAGGTTTTTCCTCAGGGTTTCTGTTCCTTATTCACAGCTGTTTTTATGAAATTGCTCTTTTCAACGACGATCTTTTTTTTTTTCTTTAAACATAATTTTATTGGACGATAAGACAATAAAAGCAACATGGGTGCAAAAGCGGCGTCACAGCGCCAAAAAGGTACTATCAACAAATTTATGCATCTTAGTAAACCATAGTCTCGTCCGTATTATGAAATGAGGGTAGGGTGAGGTGAGGATAAAAGGAAAAGAAAAAAGGGGGGGATGAGGAGAATGAGTGGCCCGGCCCAGGCCAAAATCCTAAAACAGAAATATTAATCCAACCTGTCGAGTGTTATAGAGGTAAATGAGAAGGGTGAGGGAGGAGAGGGCGCCAAAAAAGGAAAAAGTAGGCAAAAGGGGCCAAGAAGCCCTATATACCCGACCATAGCCCATATTCCCGCCATAGATTATAACCCAGCATCCAGCCAGGGCCCCCATGTTTTACTATATGATGGCATTGTAAAACATACTATAGCGGTCAGTTCGTCCATAACCTGAGTGTCTCTGATTTTGCCATAGACTTTAGCCATACAGGGCGGAAGGGGTTGTCTCCAGACTTCCGCTATAGCCCGTCTCGTCGCCAGTGTAATTTTGGCTAATAGTTTATTTTCATGGAAAGTAAGTTCAGGGAGCGGCCTAGAGAGCAAAAACGCCCAAGGATCCAACGGGATAGGTTTAGATAGAACTAGAATCAGTAGATCTTGGACTTCCTTCTATAAAGGTACAATTCGTGGACATGTCCACCACATGTGGAAAAAGGAGCCCTTGGAAGTGCATAATCTCCAGCATACATCCGGTAGATTTCTGTTCATGTGCGCTAATTGAGAAGGTGTAACGTACCACCGCATAATCATTTTAATGGACTGTTCCTGCAAGGAGGCGCACACCGACACGGAGCGAGACATCTCCCATATGTCCAGCCAGTCCTCTGAGTCCAGGGTTTCCCCGATATCTCTTTCCCAAGCATGGAGATAGGACAGGTCTTTCCAGTCCAACAGTGATGTTAGGTCCCGGTATAATGAAGATATAAGGCCTCTCGGGTATGTGCCGGCCAGGCATAATCGCTCAAAGCGAGTCAGCGGCGCCATTGCAGCTTGCTTGATATGAGCCTGGGTGGCGTAGGACGTCAATTGAAAAATGTGGAAATAAGACAGTCCCGAAATATCTCGAAGAGGAATCAAAGTTCCGTTGTGGTATAAATTATGTATTCTGCACACACCGGAGTCCAATAGGTCACGCCAAGGCCTCATGAGTAGACCGGGACGGAAGTCTCTGTTCCCAAGAATCGGAGTCATAGGTGATGGTGTAGATGTCAATTCGCATTTCACTGCTAGCCTATGCCAAAGGCGCAGAGAATTTAATATGGCTGGGCATGTGGTGGTAATCAAAGGACGATGTTCTCGAGCCAGCAATATCCAATATTGTATCTTATTCGGCCGCATAAGGGACGCTTCCAGGTCGACCCACCTGCGAGACCCCGCTGGAGCATGCCAGGCTACCACTTGTGCCATTTGAGTGGCATAGTAATAGGTGAAGAGAGACGGGAGGCCAAGGCTGCCCAGAGACCGTGGGCGATAGAGAGTGTGTCTAGCTACGCGGCATCGTTTCCCTGCCCATATAAAACAATCAATGGAGCGCTGCAAAGCGATGACCTCTGAAGCAACGAGAGGAACCGGTAATGCCTGAAACCTATACAATAATCTGGGCAATACATTCATCTTAATGCAGTTAAGCCTACCGAGCCATGATATCGCATATTTAGTCCAACATTCTAACTCCGCTTTGAGAGTCGCAAATAGGCGGGGGTAATTAGCCGAGTAAAGGTCTGCCGAGCATGACGTTAAACGGACCCCCAGGTAGACCAGCTCAGAGTGGGTGAACCTTATAGGGCAGGAAGAGGAGAGAGTTGCAATCGCCTCTGCTGTCAGCGCCACTGGGAGTGCCTCTGATTTAGTAACATTAATTTTATATCCTGAAAGAGCAGAAAAGGCATTGAGCAGGTCCAGAACCCGGGGCAAGGAGGTGGAGGGGTCTGTCAGGGAGAGAAGGACATCATCGGCATAAGCCGATAGTTTAAATTCCAAGTCACCCACCGTAAGTCCCGAGATTCCCGTGTCTGATTTAATAGCAAGCAATAAAGGTTCCAAAAAAAGGGCAAATAAAGCCGGAGACAAGGGGCAGCCCTGCCTGGTACCGTTCCGGATTACAAAGGGGATCCTATCAGCTCCCGGTATCAAAATTTGCGCTCCTAGAGAAGCATACAAAGCCGAGATCATGCGGCGAAAAGTGAGGGGGAACCCCAGTTGTTTAAGTAACGTAAATAAGAACGGCCACTCCGCCCTATCAAAGGCCTTATCAGCGTCTAAGGACAAAAATAAGGAAGGCTTCTGATAGGTCTCAGCGAACCAGATAAGGTCCGCCGCGTGTCTCGTGTTATCGTACGCTTGCCGACCTGGGATGAACCCCACCTGGTCCGGTAACACCAGAAAGGGGAGAAGAGGGTCTAGGCGCAGGGCCAAAATTTTTGCTACTAGTTTAATGTCCGTATTTAAGAGGGATATGGGCCTATAACTGTCAATGTTCTCAGGGTCTTTCCCAGGTTTGGGGAGGAGAACTATGGCTGCCAACAGTGACTCTGCAGGGAAAGGGACACCCTCCCGTGCGGCATTAAATAAACGGCAAAGAATGGGCTTTAATTTAGGGCAGAACGCTTTATAATACCGGTATGTGAAGCCATCTGGCCCAGGGGCCTTTAATGGCTTCATCAAGCCCAAAGCCCTCCCTATCTCCTCTTCCGTTATAGGGGAGCCCAATAATAGGGACTGAACCTTATCAAGCGTAGGGAGGTTCTGACGCCTCAAGTAAGTTTCTATATTATCTATCAGGTCGCGGTTACCTAATTTATGGGTGGGGGAATGATTGTATATATCCGTAAAGTACGCTGTGAAGGCATCCCGGATATCCTCAGGAGATTTATGAACCTGCCCTTTTTTATCTCGGATCAACGGGAACAGGACGGTGTGGTGTCTAGGGCGCAGCATCCTGGCCAGGGGTGTATCTGCTTTATTCGCTCGTTCATAATAGCGCCTTTTGGACCATAGCAATGATCTCCCCACATCATCTAAAAATAAACCGTTAAGGTCTGCACGAACTCGATTAAGCTGCGCAAGGGTGTCGTCAGTCGGGACACGTTTATGCCTGAGTTCCAGTCTCCGCAGGTCAGTCTGTAACGTGACTATGGCCTGCAGCTTCATGCGTTTGTGGTAGGCAGCCTGACTAAGTAGCACACCCCTAATCACTGCTTTATGAGCATTCCATAATGTATGTATGAACACGTCAGGAGTATCATTTAACAGAAAGTATGAATCCAGCGTGGATCCAACTGCTTCCCTAACCCCCTTTTTCAAAAGAAGTAAGGGATCGAGTCGCCATTGGCCACTGCTGCCAGACGCCAGTGGGCGGACATGTATGATCGGACCAAGTTATGGAGCCAATGCCTGATTTCGCAATCAAGGGAATACAGCCCGGGGAAATCAGAAAATAATCTAATCTGGAGTATGAGGAATGGACCGGGGAGTAAAAGGTGAAATCCTTCATTGTGGGGTGCTGTACTCTCCAAATGTCTACCAGAGTATGGTTACGCACAAACGCATGAAACTGCCTGTCCTGGGAAGAGGATGGAGTCAAGCCAGCGTGAGGGGGATGGCCGGATCAATCCTGAGGAGAGCAGAGGGTAGCATTAAAGTCCCCTCCCAATATAATTTTACCCTTAGCATGCAACCTGAGAAAGGAGGAGAGGTCCGCCCAAAATCCCGCGTCAGGCCCATTTGGTGCATATACCGACATCAATGTATACCATTTAGATGAACAAGTACCCCTCGCCAAGACATACCTCCCAGCGGAGTCAGAATATACATCAACAATCTGCAGCGGGCAGGAATTATGCAACAGAATAGCGGCTCCATTCCGTTTAGGGATGGCACATGAGGTGAAGACACGGGAGTAGGATGGGTCCGTTAAGCGAAAGGCCGCAGTGGTAGAGATCCTAGTCTCTTGGAGGAATGCGATGTTCGCAGATTTCCGCTTAAGGTCCCGAAACAGGAGACGACGCTTGCGCTGGGAATTTAGTCCCTTGACATTCAAGGAGAGGAATTTAAGATCTGAAACCATTATGGGACTAGGAAGGGGAATGCATGGCCACCATCCTCCCCACGTCTCCACCTCTGTCCCGTTCCGCCATCTCCCAGCCTCTTACCGAGGGGGGAGGTGACAGGATGGGAGCCACCTACATGGGAATCAAAAGTATGAAATACATCCACATAATCATATAGCCGAAAGGTCAAAAGAGAGAATGTATGGCCGGGCCGGGGGGATAGGTTGGGAAGGGGAAACAAGAAGAAAGAGGAAAAAAAAAAAAAAAAAAACGTCCTGAACGGATGGGTAAACCAAAGGAACGGAACCTTGGAGGAGGAGGTAGTCTCGGGGAAACCAGCAAGCCATGGGGAAAAATCCCTCAGCCACTGTCCCCCCGAGCAACCGCCACATTAAACGTCATGCTAAAACTACAACCACCTTAACACGTAAATCAGAGGTACAGAGAAAAACCAAAAAGAAAAATAACCTAAGAAAGCATCAAAGAGCCATCGAAGGGCCTAAGCCCTGCAAAACCTGGACTGAAGGATATACACGCCCTCACTTAGGGCACCCACGGCTGTCCATATTCAATCTCCAGCCGGAGACCAGTCCCTAGAGAGCCGTGGCAGGGAACTCGGAGGGGTGAGCTGAGCAATTGCGTCCGGGACCTCCAATCCCAGCTGGCGTAGGAAGTCCTGAGCCCTATACAGGTGTGTGCAAGAATACGTGCGACCATCTTTGTGGACCAAAATACGAAACGGGAACCCCCACGAGTAGCGCACATCGTGAGAGCGTAGCAATTCCGTGACTACCCACCATTCCCTGCGTTTAGCCAGTGTTGATGGGGCAAGGTCCTGGTAAAAAAGCAACTGGCCATCCTCGTACTCCACCTGTTGGTCGCGAGCTGTGCGTAATAAAGCTTCCCTTGTCGAGTAATAATGTAATCTAGCGACTACATCGCGCGGTGGTGCGTTCTGGCCTTTCCGCACCCCCAGAGTACGGTGTATCCGGTCGATCAGATATCTAGCCGGAGGCAGCGCGGGTAATAACTTTTTCATAATGCCAGTGAGCGTAGCATCCAGCGCATCCGATGTCACCGATTCAGGCAGTCCTCGGAGTCTGACGTTGTTGCGTCTGGACCTGTTTGATAAATCTTCCAAAGCCTCCTCTAGTGTCTCCACCCGTGTTGCCAGTGTCTCAGCATGGTGAGCAAGTGTGTTGCACGTGTCCGTGAATGCCTCTGCCCGTTCCTCGAGACGCGCTGTGCGGGTCCCAATTACCTGGACCTCCGCCGTTAGCGCCCTCGTGTTGCGTGCCAGCTCCTCCGCTATGAAGTCTTGCAGGCGACGGATGTCCTGACGAGTCGCCGCCCCCGAGTCCTGCTCCATCTCTGAGGTGTCTGAGCCTGGGAATGGGCTTCTCCCTCCATCTCTGGAGGAAGCGCCGCCATCTTGGGGCCTAGTCACTGTGCGGGTCCGCGTGTAAAATCGGCTAAAAAGCATAGCAAGCGCGCTGTCAGGCTTTTTTGTTTTTTTGGAGGACTTCATGGCACCTGCTATCTTCCCTGGTACCTCCAGAGCGAATTGTCTCAATTCAATCAGCGGCTACTCGGGAGCTCCAGCAGCACACGTCCTCTCACATCGCCGGCTCGGCTCCGCCCCTCAACGACGATCTTTAATTAAATTCCAACTAACCTTCTTTGAACGCCTTGAAGGCCCCATTACTGCTTTGAGGCGAGTTTGCCGCAGCTGTAATCTTTTTGGGATCGGAGGTCACACCTTGAGCAAAAACAATATGGCAAAGGATTGAGCTCAGCACTCAGTGTGCGTTTTCGCTCTGGCCTCCTGAAAAGTGGGTGACAGTGTAAACCATCACACCTTTGCTTTTGACCTTTGCTGGCTGATCTTTGGACTTTTGCTTTCAGGGTATTTCTTGGCATGATGTGCCCTCTCTGATCAGACTGAAAGTCCATGTTACTGGTTGTTCATTCAGTTGCTCATCGTAACACACACTTTCCTAATCCTCATCCGTTATTTATTTCCTTCCTTATTCCCCTTTAAAAGAAGAGTCTGCGACTTTCTGCCTAAAGCCCAAAATACTCACGCCTTACCAGCCACATCCCTGCGCTGTCTCAGTGTCGGCTGGGGACATTTCAACCTGGTTGGGGGGGCAGACTGGAATCATGAATGTTTTCAAGCATGAATAGGAATATGTCTGTATCCAAAATATGTGGACGATCCCATATACATAAAAGGAATAAACCATAGAGATGTATTCCTATAAATGAGGGGAAAAAAATTGTCTGAGGATAAATTAAAAGTGTTATCCAGTAATTAGCCGCAAGATTTATACATAACAAATTATTCAGTATGAAAACCATTTAAAAGTGACAAAAGGTGATTTTATTATTAAAAAAACCCTAAACCCTAATCCTACCCATTTTATTCTAAATAACTCTGAGTATACAAAACTTATAAGGGGTTAAGGCCGGTCCTGGTGTGTGAAGCAGATAAGATCTATATTGAAGCTTCACATGCCGGCTTGGGCCACGTTTCTTTGACATTCATCACAGGTCAATAAGGCGGCAGCATGGAGCTTAAGCACAGTTGTGTTCCATGATTCTTCGGATCTCCCATAGAGCCCTTGTGGCAGATTAGATCTGTATTTCTATCTATATCAGGGTCTGCCTGTGTATATGTGTCTAATTGCCTGTTTATATATATATATATATATATATAATCTCCTCCATATTGTTATGTTCATATTTGTGTCTGACCATTTGGTAAGTGTATCTCTGGGTCCACAGCTGTTGAGGAAGACCTGCTAAAAATGTAATTAAAATGGTTAGCTTGCTCCCTTGGGGGAGGATATAACACGTAGCTGTAAAATGGAATGTCTTTTGTACTTTGACATATTGTGTATCCTGTTCATCACACCTTAGTAGCCGACCCGGCAACAAGATTTAGGCCCTATCTTCAAAGACAGGAAGCACATCCTTGATCCCTGGGGGAGAGATGGACACTTTTGGGCAATTAAAGATTAATTGACCAGTGTACTGAACACGAGCGAGAAGGGCACTCAGGGATATGTAGTACTGGAGCCTGGGCCATTTGTGGGTGGGGGTTGGAAGGATCGGGAAATGAATAAATTCTGAAAACTGGCCATGTGCTTTGGCTGATCACTTGGGGTACCTTCGAAAGAGGACTGATCTGTCTATGCTCTATCTCCAGACTCCAGGAGACCATTGATGCTAGCTTAATGAGTAACTCTTCGTAAGTAATTGCTCTATGGTTCACCCTTTTTCTTTTATTTCCTGTGTAGTGTGTAATTATTTGATTTATTCTAGCTATAATTTTCTTGTAACAAATGCACTGTGATTATATATATCTTTGTTCTATATCCTAAATAAATAACCTATTTAAGTTCCGATTTTGGCTGATGAAATCCACGCTAACTAAGAGATTGGGAGTATTGCTATTTGCTTTAAGCTCGGTTATTTATAAGAAATTGCGTGTTGCGGTCGTCGGGAAACGGCAGGGGATTGTGGGATCTGTAGTCACTGTCCGAGTCTAGGATAGTGCGGTTGCGTAAGCCCTGCGTCTCCTGTTGCGATGCGCGTAGTGTCCATGAGGACTGGTGGCAGCGTTACTAATAGAATAAGAAAGTGAGCTCAGGGATTGTGGGAGACGTAGTCATTACCCGCTTCAAGAGAAGATTTGTACTGCGTTGCAATCCTGTGATCATTATATTGCG
This sequence comes from Leptobrachium leishanense, assembly GCA_009667805.1. NCBI lineage: Eukaryota > Metazoa > Chordata > Amphibia > Anura > Megophryidae > Leptobrachium > Leptobrachium leishanense. The sequence goes on from RXON01004910.1 coordinate 52,681, forward strand.
CTCTACGTGCCTGTTGAGAGAGGTTGTGTGGCCGGGACGGGTAGATAAGCGCGCATGATTTTCTGGGTCTAGGATAGACAGATAGTGAGCGGCTTAACCCGGCGTCTTTTCGCAGCAGCGCGTGTAGTGGGTCGTGACAGCCCTAATCAGATTTATCGACACCATCCACGACAAATGACCCGATTATCATATTTATTTTACTCTGGCTTGCGACAGCTGGGGAGACAGTGACACTGCTAAAGGGACATAAGCACATTCTTTCAATCAGGAACAAGTTAAATAACACAAAAAACAACAGATTTTTTTTACATAGTTTAATTGTTTTTTTGCAAAAATAATGGTAGGGCACTGCCCTATCTGACCCTATGGACAAGCCTCCCCTAGAAGCTGCGTCCAACATCTGCTGGGCACTGCTAGCACATGCTACACGGCACTTTTCTATACATAGAAGCAGTGATCACCATTCACCACGTGGACATAAGGTGCGAATAAAGTGTTTTTGCTAAAGAATGGAACGTGCGATCAGCCACGACTTAGCACGAAAAAAGGGAAATCGGGGGAGGAGGAAGTGAAAGAATCCACTTAATTAAGAGATTTGTGAATAGGTGAGCAGTGATGTGATTGGCTGATCGGAAGAGATGGGTTTTGAGGGATATCTTGAAGGCCTGAAGATTAGGAGTGCCATGGTGCTTGCTGCTGGTGGCGTAAAATGGCGTATACCATTGCTGCACCTTGAGTACCACAGGAAAGGTGCTGCCCTATTTTTTGGCCGTCCTTTGCTGCAGGTAACATGTGACTAATTGAGCCCCTAATAAAAAGACCTCCAGGCAGTCAGTGCTCATTCTTTGCAGCCCATACAGCAGACATACACCCAAGCCCTGTGTGCTGCTAATATACCAACCTGATTCTCTGTTTCCCCACCGTTCTGTGTTTATCCCTCTGGATCCTTGTCCCCTCCAAGTCTCCAGAACCTCAAGTTTCTCCCATCATCCTTCACCAAACTCGTTTGTATCTCCAGCATTTCTGCCAGCCCTTTTCCTCCATTGCCCTTCAACCCTAACCAAGTTTCAAAAAGCCAGTGATATTGCATGTTCACTAGGGATGAGCCGAACACCCCCCGTGTTCGGTTTGCATTCGAACTCTAACAATTTCAAAAGTTCGAGTTCGAACACGAACCGAACTCAATGCAAGTCAATGGGACTCAAAAGTTTCGTTTTTAGAGTGCCCTGCAAGAGGGCATATATGCAAGATATTTGCCATAAAAGGTGTATGGGGGTCCGGGTAGTGCCCTGGGGGACAGGAAACAAGGACAAAAAGTTTAAAAAAAAAACGTTTTTAAAGGGACAGTCACCTGTCCCATAACCTGTCCGTGAAGTGGCGGATTTGTAGGATGTATAGAAACATTTAAAAACAAAAAAATGATGTTTCAAATGACGGTAAACGGTTATCCTTTAATCTATTCATAAACAACTGCTTGGGGCGGCAGCCTGTATGAAAAGAGGAGACCTTTGAGGACACGCAGAGCAAGTTTAGTGATTTTTTTGGGCTAAATTATGGTGAAACTTATGCAGACTTTGGATGAAAGTAACAATAGGTGCTTTAAAATTGGGCCTTTAGTGTCGGCAACAGTGCCTTCACACCGTAACCCTTTTGTGGTGTTGTGGAAGAGTGCAGGGTTGGACCCTGCGTTCCAAAAAATTAAAATGATATAAATCTGGTACAGGCGTCAGTGCAGCCAAATATTGTGCCTTTCATGGCAGCAAGTGCCTTCACACCATAACCCTTTTGTGGTATTGTGGAAGAGTGCAGGTTTGGACCCTGCGGTTCAAATAATTAAAATGATATAAATCTGGCACAGGCGTCAGTGCAGCCAAATATTGTGCCTTTGGTGTCAGCAAGTGCCTTCACACCGTAACCCCTTTGTGGTATTGTGGAAGAGTTCAGTGGTGGAGGTTTTGTGAATGCAGAAGACATCCCCGATCTATTCTGTTACATCAGCATCAGGGGATTGATAGCTCCTGATCCAGGACTGATTAATTTTTATAAATGTCAGCCGGTCTACGGAGTCGGTGGACAGACGCACTCTTTTGTCTGTGAAAAAACCTCCAGCGGCGCTGAACGTCCTTTCAGAAAGCACGCTGGATGAAGGGCAACCTAGTAGCTGCAAAGCATATTGGCTAAGTTCTGGCCAGTGATCCAATCTCAACACCCAGTAAGCCAGTGGATCATCTGCTGGAAAGGTATCCAGGTCTGCCCTTGCTCCTAGGTAGTCCTGCACCATACGGTGAAGACGTTGGCAATGGGTGCCTACATTTGATGTCCCTGGGTGTCGTGGACTAAAAAAATTTAAAAAGGCATCAGTCAAGCGGCCCCGGCCTTCACCACTATTCCTCTGATCATCCGCAGCCTCAGAAGCACTTGTGTCATCACTTGGTAACCTACCAGTGCCTGCAAAGGTGTTGCACAAGTGTCGCTTTAGAGCGTCCTCAAGTTTTTTCATCCTGTGCTCCCTCCGTGCGGGCAGGATGAGCTCTGCAACTTTACCCTTGTATCGTGGATCAAGAAGGCTTGCCAACCAGTAATGATCCCTCTCCTTGATAGCACGATTCCTGGGGTTCTTTATCAGGCTTTTCAGGATAAGGGAGCACATGCAGCGTAGGTTGGAGGTGGCATTAACTTCCGAGTCTTCCTGGTCAATGAGGATGACCCCATCGTGCACTTCCTCCTCCCAGCCACGTACTAGTCCTCCTGTCTGATCTGAGGAGGACCCGCTGGAATGCTCTCTGCGGAAAGACTGGGGCCTTGAGGGCTAGGGAAGGCTGGGAATGACCGTCTGAAGTGGCTGCAGACTTTTCTGGCCTGGCTGAGAAGCTCTGCCAGCCCTGGGTACCTGGTTAGGAAACGCTGTACCACCAGATTTAGGACGTGTGCTAGGCATGGTACATGCGTCAATTTACCCAGGCGTAGGGTGGAGAGAAGGTTGCTGCCATTATCACAGACGACCATTCCCAGCTGAAGCTGGCGTGGTGTTAACCATCTCTGCGCCTGCCCCTGCAGAGCTGACAGACTTTCTGGCCCGGTGTGGATCCTGTCCCCTAAACAAACCAGCTCAAGCACAGTATGGCATCTTTTTGCTTCAGCCATTGCGTAGCCCCTGTCACGCGTCGGTTTAACTGCCACTTCGCCAGAGACAGAGAAGGAGGAGGAGGAGGAGGAGGAAGAGGGAGAGGGATAGGTGGTGGTGTAGCAGACAGACCTCATACAAGCAGCTTTCTGGAGGCGTGGTGGATGAACAAGCTCCAGCACAGAGCCCCGTCTTGGATCCCTCCCAGCTGCAATCAGAGTTACTCAGTGTGCCGTGAAGGAAATGTAACGGCCCCGTCTATGCTTGCTGGACCACGTGTCTAAAGTCACATGCACCTTGCTGCTGACTGCCTTTCCCAATGACTCGATAACATTGTCTTCCACGTGCTGGTATAGTGCTGGAATGGCCTTCCGTGAAAAGTAATGGTGTTTTGGAACCTGCCACTGTGGTACAGCACATTCAGCAAATTCAAAGAAGGAAGCAGAGTCCACCAGCTAGAAAGGCAGCAGCTGTAATGCGAGTAATTTTGCTAAGCTGGCAGTTAGACGCTGTGCTTGGGGATGGTTTGGGTCTATATTTTTTCTTATGCTGCAGCAGCTGGGGCAATGTAATCTGACTGCGTAAATCTTCAGCTGATGGGATCCTGTCACATTGTGAGGAAGGACCTGGTACATTCACTACTGTAGCATCATCCCTGTCGGTGGAGGTTGGAGTCAATGACATGGCAGGACATATAGTGGGGGTAGAGACAGGTGAGGAGGACCTATGCAAAGTTTTGCGCCAACGGGATGCGTGGCAGGTGGTCATATGTCACCTCAAGCACGTGGTACCCAAGCGTCCGGTGTCTTTCCCACACTTGAGCCTCATCTGACATAGATTACAAATAGCAACGGTGTGGTCTGCTGCACATTTCTTAAAGAACTCCAAGACAGCAGAGTTCCTGGATGTGTGCTTTGAGACAACAGCGCTCTGCACCTGAGCAGCTCTGACATCTGATGCCTTGGACTGGCTAATGCTACGGTTGGTCATAGAGGATGTTGTGCCTCGTGTTTGTTGTGCCTCCTTCTCACTTGACTCCTCTGTTCGATCAGGCACCCAGGTGGAGTCAGTGACCTCATCATCATTGTCATCACCCCTATCTCCTCGTCACTGGAGCCAACTTGGCAGTATGCTGCAGCTGCTGGGGCAACATGAGTGCCAGTTATTTGTGTGTCACCGGCACCCCCTTCCTCTAGGTTGATTATACTCCCTTCCTCAATGTCAGAGATTGAATCAGAGCACTGTAGTTGCTGCGCATCCTCAAGCAGCATGTCACTGTCATTGTAGACAATCAATTCAGCTGACTCCTCCGTGTGTGATAGTGAGGCTACGGCAGGAGTAGCTGTGGACATGGAGGCTGCATTAGATGCTTTGGCAGCTGAGGTGGACTGTAAAGCACTACAAGCCTGGCTGGCAGAGGACTGGGAGGATGAGGATGGCATGGTTAGCCAATCCACCAAATCCTCTGTATGTTGCTGCTGCTTAAAACGGCCAACATCAGTTAGAAAGGACAAGCGTGCCCCTGCAGAGGATGCACCACGTCCACGACGACCAGAGGCACAGCCTCCTGACACAGAGGCGGCTTTCCCTCTTATCTGTGCCTGGGAGCATCTGCCTGTCCTTTTTGGTCTTTCTGACATGGAGAGTGATATATAGATTAAATATATACAGAACTCTGATTCAACTCTGGTATAAAGATTAAAGATTTCAAGAACTCTGGTATAACTGAGACACCCTGATAGCTGGCAGCCAGTGACAAGACACAGATTACAATTCCCAGAAACCTCCTATAAATCAGTGAGACCCCCTGATGGGTGGCAGTGACAAGACACAATTTACAATTCCCAGAAACCACCTACAAGTCAGTGAGACACCCTGATAGGACCCCCTGGTAGCTGGCAGTTAGAAGACACAGATTACATTTCCCAGAAACCTCCTATAAATCAGTGAGACCCCATGATGGGTGGCAGTGAGAACACACAGATTAGAACAATTCCCAGATGTTTTGTATAAATGACTGACCCCCAAAATAGTTGGCGAAAGTGATAAGACACAGATTAGAACAATTCCCAGATGTTTTGTATAAATGACTGACCCCCAAAATAGTTGGCGGCAGTGATAACACAAAGATTAGAACAATTCCCAGATATTTTGTATAAATGACTGACCCCCAAAATTGCTGGTGGCAGAGAGAACACAAAGATTACAACAATACCCAGATATTTTATATAAATGACTGACCCCCAAAATTGCTGGTGGCAATGAGAACACAAAGATTACAACAATTCCCAGATATTTTATATAAATGACTGACCCCCAAAATAGTTGGCGGCAGTGATAACACAAAGATTAGAACAATTCCCAGATATTTTGTATAAATGACTGACCCCCAAAATTGCTGGTGGCAGAGAGAACACAAAGATTACAACAATTCCCAGATATTTTGTGTAAATGACTGACCCCCAAAATAGTTGGTGGCAGTGAGAACACACAGATTAGAACAATTCCCAGATATTTTGTAGAAATGAGACCCCCAAAATAGTTGGTGGCAGTGAGAACACAAAGATTAGAACAATTCCCAAATATTTTGTGTAAATGACTGACCCCCAAAATACTTGGTGGCAGTGAGAACACACAGATTAGAACAATTCCCAGATATTTTGTTGAAATGAGACTCCCAAAATACTTGGTGGCAGTGAGAACACAAATATTAGAACGATTCCCAAATATTTTGTAGAAATGAGACCCCCACAATAGTTTCTGTCAGTGAGAACACGAAGATTAGAGCAATTCCCAGTTATTTTGCAGAAATGAGACCCCCACAATAGTTGCTGTCAGTCAGTGGCGTCACTAGGGTTGGTGTCACCCGGTGCGGTAATTTATGGTGTCACCCCCCCCCCCGAGTTTTACAGATTTTTTTTTAACTACTCTTACTCCTAAATCAGTATTCCCATATAACACTGAATGCTCATACACACAGTGCACATTACTGTGAGGTTTATTGCTGTGGAGCTCTCTCATATGCTCACACAACTTTTTGCCAACTGCCAGCAAGTACGTTGCCTGTTCGAAGGCAGTGAAAGCACACATGGATATATATTGCCCCCAGCAGCTCTGGATATATTGTCCCCAGCAGCTCTGGATATATATTGCCCCCAGCAGCTCACCCATGGATATATATTGCCTCCAGCTCACATATGGATATATTGCCCCAGTTCACAGTTATATATTGCCCCAGCAGCTCACCCATGGATATATATTGCCCCAGCTCACATATGGATATATTGCGCCTCAGCTCACATATGGATATATTGCCCCAGACCAGCTCACACATGGATATATTGCCCCAGACCAGCTCACACATGGATATATTGCCCCAGACCAGCTCACACATGGATATTGCCCCAGCTCTCATGGATACTGCCCCCAGAACACATGGATATGCCCCAGCTCCTCTCATGGATATTGCCCCAGCTCCTCTCATGGATATTGCCCCAGCTCCTCTCATGGATATACTGTCCCAGCTCCTCTCATGGATATACTGTCCCAGTTCCTCTCATGGATATACTGCCCCAGCTCCTCTCATGGATATACTGCCCCAGCTCCTCTCATGGATATACTGCCCCAGCTGCTCTCATGCATATACTGCCCCAGCTGCTCTCATGGATTTTGCCCCAGCTCCTCTCATGGATTTTGCCCCAGCTCATGGATATGCCCCAGCTCATGGATATTGCCCCAGCTCATGGATATACTGCCCCAGCTCATGGATATACTGCCCCAGCTCATGGATATACTGCCCCAGCTGCTCTCGTGCATATACTGCCCCAGCTGCTTTCGTTGATAATGCCCCAGCTGCTCTCATTGATAATGCCCCAGCTCCTCTCAAGGATTTTGCCCCAGCTCCTCTCATGGATTTTGCCCCAGCTCATGGATATGCCCCAGCACATGGATATGCCCCCAGCTCGTGGATACTGCCCCAGCTCATGGATATACTGCCCCAGCTCATGGATATACTCCCCAGCAGCTCATGGATATACTGCCCCAGCTCATGGATATACTGCCCCAGCTCATGGATATACTGCCCCAGCACATGGATATACTGCCCCAGCACATGGATATACTGCCCCAGCTCATGGATATACTGCCCCAGCTCATGGATATACTGCCCCAGCACATGGATACTGCCCCAGCTCATGGATACTGCCCCAGCTCATGGATATTGCCCCAGCTCATGGATACTGCCCCAGCTCATGGATACTGCCCCAGCTCATGGATATGCCCCCAGCTCATGGATATGCCCCCAGCACCTCATGGATTTGCCCCAGCACCTCATGGATATGCCCCAGCACCCCATGGATATGCCCCAGCACCTCATGGATATGCCCCAGCACCTCATGGATTTGCCCCAGCACCTCATGGATTTGCCCCAGCACCTCATGGATATGCCCCAGCACCTCATGGATATGCCCCAGCACCTCATGGATATGCCCCAGCACCTCATGGATTTGCCCCAGCAGCTCATGGATATGCCCCAACACCTCATGAATATGCCCCAGCACCTCATGGATTTGCCCCAGCACCTCATGGATTTGCCCCAACACCTCATGGATTTGCCCCAGCACCTCATGGATATGCCCCAGCAGCTCATGGATTTGCCCCAGCACCTCAGGGATTTGCCCCAGCACCTCATGGATATGCCCCAGCACCTCATGGATATGCCCCAGCACCCCATGGATATGCCCCAGCACCTCATGGATATGCCCCAGCACCTCATGGATTTGCCCCAGCACCTCATGGATATGCCCCAGCACCTCATGGATTTGCCCCAGCACCTCATGGATATGCCCCAGCAGCTCATGAATTTGCCCCAGCACCTCATGGATTTGCCCCAGCTCATGGATATGCCCCAGCAGATGGATATGATATGCCCCAGCTCACCTCCGCCGCGCGTTCGCTCCCTCTGAGCATCAGGCGGCACGCAGCTTGGGCGCTCGCCTGGGGGTGCCACGTGACCAGCCGCGATTGGCTGGTGACATGTTTCCTCCAGGCGAGTGCCGAAGCTGCATGCTTCGGACACTCGCAGGGAGCGAATACGCGGCGGAGGGTGAGACACCCGCCCTTAGGGTGACGGTGTCACCCTAAAGGTGGGTGTCACCTGGTGCGGCTGCACCCCCCGCCCCCACGTTACAACGCCACTGCTGTCAGGGATTGCACAAAGATTAGAACAATTCCCAGATATTTTGTAGAAATGAGACTCCCAAAATAGTTGCTGTCAGTGAGAACACACAGATTACAACAATTCCCAGATATTTTGCAGAAATGAGACCACCCCAATAGCTGGTGGCAGACTGGCAGTGAGAACACACACTAAACACAACAATATCCTCGCAAAAAACACGTGCTGAAGCGCTGTGTGAAGCCTTATATAGTGTGCTGCGGGACTTAGCTCTGTGAGCCCATGATTGGGCAAAATTTGCCCAATCAGGACTCTGAGCCGTGATTGGCATAGTCTTAAACTTGTCTTGCACCTGACCTGTGGTCAGGTGCAAGGCTGTACCCAATTACATGCTTCAGGCCAGTGGAAAAGTGCATTGTGGTGCATTGTTGGGGAACACGCGGAAATGTTCGTAGTTCGCGAACAGACGATGTTCGAATCGAACTCCGAACCAAACAGCTCATCCCTAATGTTGACCACACTAAGCATCTTGGCCGGTTCCCAGCCGGCACCGGAACCTGATAAGGGGAGAGTTTGATAGGGCAAGGTAGGTCATACCACAGGACCGGAGCTGCCCTTGGGAAGCCTTGGAGGTGAGAGTTGGCTGTGCGGGTGTAAACAGAAAACAGGTGGAGGTTGCCCGCTGACCAGATTTGTCTACCTGTGACGTGCTTGCGGAGTAACGAAAACATGAAAGGGGGGTGGGTTGAGTTATAGAGCGATTTGAATCTGTGCGTCAGTATTTTAAACTGTATCCTGAAACGTACAGGAAGCCAATGGAGGGACCGGCAGAGGGGGGAGGTACAGGAAGCCAATGGAGGGAGCGGCAGAGGGGGGAGGTACAGGACGCCAATGGAGGACCGGCAGAGGGGGGAGGTACAGGAAGCCAATGGAGGGACCGGCAGAGGGGGGAAGTACAGGAAGCCAATGGCGGGACCTGCAGAGGGGGGAGGTACAGGAAGCCAATGGCAGGACCGGCAGAGGGAGGAGGTGCAGGAAGCCAATGGTGGGCCCGGCAGAGGGAGGGTTGAACTTGAGGAGCAGTATAACAGTGCCGCCCCTATAACACCCTCATGACGCTCCTATGACACCCTTATGTCAGTAAGCTGTCGCTGGCTTACTGTCTGTGATGAAATCATCTTTTACTGGCTGTCCCTCACATCACTTAAGATCTAGAAGATGCTTTGATTGGACACAGAGGGGAGGCTGACGATTGCAAGCTTTGCATCAACCAAAAAGAAATGTAATGTTTGGTCCAGAATTGTGTCTATCATTTGACTTTCCCACTGAGCTCCAGCAAAATAACCAACTGGTTCATTGTGTAATGAAATGAAACATTGTGCATCGATTCGTTATGCCTCTTCAGGTCACTGCTTAATCAGACGGATTTAAAGCCATTATGAATCGATTTGCACACGCCTAATAAAGCCGTGGTTGCAGATGCCGAGGTCCTCCTCTTGGCACTTCAGAAGTTCTTACTGCGTGGCCCACCTGGTCCTCTTGCAGGAGAAGTTGGAACAGAGCTTGACATCTTCTAATAATATGATGTTTTCTGTCTCCTTTAGATGGGGAACCATCACAGACGTGTCCAAGGCCAGTATCACTCTTTGTTGTGATGGAATGGAGGGCCGATACCTCTCGGTGACCATCTCTGACCGTGCAGAGTATCTGACACTGTGTGAAGTGGAGGTGTATGAGGAAGACATGAAAAAAGAGCCTGTGCCTTGCTGGGAGTGAGAGTAACACAACAACACACCTGGCCCTCATTAACGCTTCTGCAAGTGGACGTGTTGACTGGAGATTACCCCTCCCAGTCCCCACCCCCCATCTCCCCTCTCCTCCTCGGGCTGTGTGCCTGGCCGGTGTGAAGGCTCACCTCCACCCTGAAGGCTGTCAGTCAGCGGCCGTTGGACCTGCTCATGGGGTTGGGGACACTCACTATCCAAAGCCATTATATTTTATTGGTTTCTTGTAATCGATGCACCGTATTTCACTGCCGAACAGACATTGTATTTCACTGCCGAATAATCAACGTATTTCACTGCCGCCGAACAAAAAACGTATTTCACTGGCAATTGA
>RXON01004912.1:0-42771 GCA_009667805.1 Leptobrachium leishanense
TTATTTTTTTTTTTTTACTTTTTACCTATTCATGTTGGGTATCATTCGAAAGGCCATGCTCAGGCCTTTCGAATGACACCCTCCATGACCCCCTAGCTGCCACGGTTCTGGAGATATCGGGGTTCACAAGAACCCCCTATCTCCACCAGGGGATTTCCTTGGGAAATCCCCGGCAGCTAGGGGGTTCCCCGGCTATCTGACGTCATCACGCTATGCGTGATGATGTCAGACAGCGAGGGGGGTTCCGGGGGTGGAGCCGCCATCCAAGATGGCGGCCCCCACCGGAGATAGGCTGCACTTCGGCGCCGCAAGGCGCTGAAGTGCAACCCAGCACTTGAGGGGTTAAAGCCAGGCACCGCTTAAAAGGGGAGACTCTCCCCTTTTAAGCGGTGCCTGGCTTTTAGCTCTGCTCCTTCCCGATCGGGAGGGAGAGGGATCCGAACGGATCCCCCCCCTCCCTTCCAGGCTATCTCCCGGCATTGCCGGGGGGTCGCCTGGAAATGACGTCATCGCGCATGGCGCGATGACGTCATTTATGCGGGGAGGAGCTTGACTTCAGCGTCTGAGGACGCTGAAGTCAGAACGCCGTGGGACCCCGGACAGAGAGGTGAGTATCTCCGCCGGGGGTCCCGCACAGCTGATGACGTGTGGGGCACGTCCTCAGCATGCAACGTGCATCAATGAGGACGTGTCCCACACGTCTTCAGCAGTGAAAGGGTTAAAGGGAGTCCAGGAGAAATGGGATTATTTAAAGGAGGCATTATTGAAGGCCACAGGCAATTGCATTCGGCTTGTTAGCAAAAACAAAAAAGGGAAGAAACCACTGTGGTCTCTACAGAAGTGGCCAAAATAGTGAAGAACAAAAACACTCACTTGGAGTACTGTGTGCAGTACTGGAGACCGTATCTCCAGAAGGATATAGACATCTTAGAGAGAGTTCAGAGAAGGGCTACTAAAATGGTGTACGGCTTGAAGGAGAAAAGTTACCAGGAAAGGCTTAATGATCTTAACATGTACAGCTTGGAAAAAAGACGAGACAGAGGAGATATGATAGAAACATTTAAATACGTAAAGGGAATCCACAAGGTAGAGGAAGGGAGTATATTTAAAGGGAAACAAAGTAGCAAAACAAGAGGACATAGTCTTAGATTAGAGGGGCAAAGGTTTAAAAGTAACATCAGGAAGCATTATTTTACTGAGAGGGTGGTGGATACATGGAACAGCCTTCCAGTAGAAGTGGTAGAGGCCAAAATAGTAATTGAATTTAAGTAGGCATGGGATAGGCATAAGGCTATCCTAAACAAAAGATATATCCAGGTAAAGTATCCATGTAATTGGGCAGACTAGATGGGCTGAAAGGTTCTTATCTGCCGACATTTTCAATGTTTCTATATAAATGAATAGACCTGCTCCTTCCAATAATACACTATAACAGTATATAAATGAATAGACCTGCTCCTTCCAATAACTATAACAGTATATAAATGAATAGACCTGCTCCTTCCAATAATAAACTATAACAGTATATAATTGAATAGACCTGCTCCTTCCAATGACTATAACAGTATATAAATGAATAGACCTGCTCCATCCAATAACTATAACAGTATATAAATGAATAGACCTGCTCCTTCCAATAACTATAATAGTATTTAAATGAATAGACCTGCTCCTTCCAATAACTATAACAGTATATAAATGAATAGACCTGCTCCTTCCAATAAGAAAACTATAACACTTGTGATTGACCGGCACAAATTAGGGATCAGTCTGCATAGTCTTCTAGGGCAAGTTTGACAGAGACTGGAAATACTTAAGACAACTTTATTTGTTCAGGTAAATGTGTCTCACATGCAATTCAAAATAAAAGTTAAACAGAAAACAAATCCTTGCTCTCACCAGAGCAATAACTAAACACCGTCAATCCCTGACTAACACTGGATGGCTAACTCCATTTACCAGTAAAACAAAACTCTCAGCACATGAAAACACATATATATACCTTTCAGTCTTTTCACCTTGAAAGCTATGTCCTTTCTTGTTCACCATCAGGAAGAGCAAGGCCATGAGCAGTTCCTGCTCTGAACTTTTAAAACAAAATTGTTTCCCTCAATTAACCTTAGGTGTGGCTTGAGTAATCCCACACCTGCAGAGCTGCCTGCTGGGAAATGTAGTTCACACATGTAGTGGATACAGGCTATGCAGAATCCTAGGTCCCAAATACCTGTCTTCCACAACCATACCTCTGACACAGTCACACATCCTCCCCCCAGCTCAGACCAACTGGGGTGAGCGACCATAGACAACAGACAGTGAGCCCTTGAAAGACCATATGCATTACCCAGCGCAGAACCTGCCTTGTGTTCCGAGAAATTGACGGATTGCAGGCTAAGAAACCAACGGGTCACCCTAGCTTTAGTCTCCCTATTGCGGCTCATCCACGTGAGAGGAGCATGATCAGTGAGCAGCTTAAAGGGTCGTCCTAACAAATAATACTTCAGGGACTCCAGTGCCCGTTTGATGGCCAGACATTCCTTCTCCACTATGGAGTAGTTTTTTCTCATGAGAATTGAGTTTCCTGCTCAAATACATAACAGGATGTTCTTCACTTTTAACTTCCTGAGATAAAACAGCCCCTACACAAACATCTGACTCATTGGTTTGCACAACGAACTGTTTAGAGAAATCTGGTGTAGCCAGTACCGGGGCAGCACATAAGGTGGCTTGTAATGCTACAAAGGCTTGTTCTGTCTCAGGTGTCCATTTTACCATGACAGGGCCTCTAGCTTTAGTCAGATCCGTCAAAGGACCTGCAATTGTCGCAAAGTTAGGGATGAACCTGCGGTAATACCCGGTTAACCCCAAAAATGCACTAACTTGTTTCTTTTAAACAGGGCGTGGCCAGTTCAGTATCGCCTCGACTTTAGATTTTTGTGGTTTAACCATGCCTCTCCCTATAGTGAACCCCAAGTATTTTGCTTCCTCTAAGCCTATGGAACATTTGGCAGGGTTTGCAGTAAGACCTGCTGCATGGAGAGAATTAAGCACCGCCCGAACCTTAGGAAGGTGGGTTGCCCAATTTGTGCTATGGATCACAATGTCATAAAGATATGCTGTGGCATATTGTTTATGTGATCGCAAGATCCGGTCCATCATTCGTTGGAATGTGGCTGGAGCTCCATGTAATCCAAAGGGTAGGACTTTGTATTGGAAGAGTCCCTGAGGTGTGGAAAAGGCAGTCTTTTCCTTAGCACTTTCTGAAAGGGGCACCTGCCAATAACCTTTAGTAAGGTCTAATGTCATAAGGTACCGAGCCGTACCAAATCTTTCCACTAGTTCATCAAACCTTGGCATGGGGTACGTGTCAAATTTTGATATACTATTTAGTTTCCGATGGTTCCATACGATTTTGTAATGACTATCTGGTTTTGGAACTAACACAATTGGGCTATTCCAGTCACTGTGTGACTCTTCAATTACTCCCAATTGCAACAGCTTTTTAACTTCAGCATTAACAGCTTCCCTTCTGGCCTCCGGAATTCGGTAGGGTTTCAGGCGAACACACTTCCCTGGGTCAGTATAGATGTCATGTTTCACAATATTTGTTCTGCCTTGCACTGTAGTAAATACATCAGAGTTATTAGCTACAAATGTAACAACTTCACGCCTCTGTTGTGCAGAGAGTGTTTCAGCTATATTAACCCCCTCTTTATTTGGAGCAGGCTGTAATATTAAGGGTTTCTCCGTCAAAAGAACTTCTCGGTCTTTCCAAGGTTTTAAAAGATTCACATGATAGATCTGTTCTGGTTTTCTTCTGCCTGGTTGACTAATTTTGTAATTTACCTCCCGTATTTTTTTCAGTACTTCATAGGGGCCATGCCATTTTGCAAGGAACTTACTTTCTACTGTAGGGACAAGACCCAATACTCTTTCCCCCAGCTTAAAAGTGCGGATTCTGGCATTCCGGTTATAGTTATGGCTTTGTCGCTCTTGGACTTGTCTCATATGTTCCTGCATTATTGCCAAAACCGCTGCAATTCATTCCTGCATCTGTGCAACATGCTCGATCACACTCTGGTATGGAGTAGACTCATTTTCCCATGTCTCCTTTGTGATATCTAGCAATCCCCTTGGGTGTCTGCCATATAACAATTAAAATGGGGAGTACCCTGTAGATGCCTGGGGGACTTCCCAAATGGAAAACATTAGATAAGGCAAGAGAAAATCCCAGTTTTTCCCAATCCTTGTTTATCACTCGCTGTAACATACTCTTTAAAGTTTTGTTGAAACGTTCCACCAGACCATCAGTCTGTGGGTGGTACAGAGGTTCTTAAGTGTTTTATCGGAAGCACCTTACATAATTCCTGGGTTACATTTGACATGAAAGGGTACCTTGATCTGTAAGGATCTCTTCCGGGATCCCAACTCTGCTAAACAAATGCATTAATTCTCTAGCAATACTTAGCTGAAGTGTTTCTTAAGGGTATGGCTTCTGGGTAGCGGGTGGAATAATCCACTATTACCAGTATGTGTTGATGGCCTCTTGTCGATTTTATTATTGGACCCACCAAGTCCATGGCAATTCTTTTAAAGGGAACATCAATTATAGGTAATGGCACAAGTGGGCTGCGAAATGCTTTGGTAGGAGAGGTTAGTTGACATGTAGGACATGAGGAACAATAGTTCTTCACCGCAGCATATACTCCTGGCCAGTAGAATCTCCTTACTAACCGATCTCTTGTTTTGTCAGCCCCAAGGTGAGCACCCAATACATGGCTATGAGTGAGATGTAACACAGTATTCTGAAATTCTTGAGGTACCAATAGCTGCTCAACCAAATCTGGACCTTTTTTCTCAACACGATAGAGTAATTCGTTTTCAACCTTAAAATACGGGAAAGTAAGGGTTATAGCCTGATTTACTTGCGAGCCATTTAAAACTGCAATGTTTCCCCTTGCGTCTGCCAGCGTAGGGTCCTCCCACTGTGCAGCCCCAAACTTCCCAAATCAAGACCATGAAACATCTCGGGCTCCGGTTTGTATCCCACCATTACCCTTGAAAAGGTACCATTCTCAATTAACTTTACATTCTTAGAGTCAGAAAATGGAAATATTTCATGCAATTCTTCACACGTAGCTTTTGTGCCAGTATAGGTGGCATTCCACAGATCCAAGAAATGTGGGAAATCCTTACCTAGGACAATATTATGTGTGATATGAGGTACTACACCCACTTTATGCAAAATAGTCCCAGTTGTCATTTCAAACCTCATTTCAGTAGTGGGATACTGATGCTTATCCCCATGAATACATACTATTTCAAGTACTGTAGACTTATCTATCTTATCAGGGTTTATCAGAGATCTAGAAACCAAAGTAACCATGCTCCCATAGTCAAGCAAAGCCTGAACCTTTCTACCCTCTCTTATCCAACATAAATGTGGGACTATTGAAGGACCCATTGACCTGGGAGCCATCCTTGCATCAGAATACACCATATACACATTAGTATTCTCTCCTATATTACATTGCATAGATTCAGTAGACAGTGGGCAGTCCTTCATGAAATGACCATATTCCTGGCACCTATAACATTTTCCCCTTTTGACTCTAATGGTCTTTGAGGCCATGTGACAGGCTGCTGTTCTCTTGGGGACCATTTCCCTTTATTTGAATAGTCATTAGGGCCAAAGTTTTTTCCAATAGTAGAGGACTTCCCAACAACCTTTAAACCAGGAACAGTCTTACCGGTTAGGTTGCCCTCTTCAGTTTTTCCATTCTGTATCTGTCTGAGGTAGGACCTAATTTTACACAAGATATCATCTTTCCCCTTTACTCTCCTTTCTTTAGGTTTCCAGCTGCCAGTCATAATTCTGCGTTTGTCAGCTCTTCCTTCTCGTCTTTTCTGACAAACCACATTCTTTAAGTAGGCAGACTGAAATAGGGTCTCAAGAGCACACAAGGACAGCAAGTTTATTTTAAAACACGAATTGGATGAACATCAAAATGGCGGATCACTAGATTAGTATAGTTCTAAATTAAATCCCAGGAGGTGCTATCTCATTCCCTCCTCTTGGCGGAGAGTCTACAATGACCTCTCCCAGCCAACTAACTAAATCATTAAAGCTTTGTATTCTTCCGGGGATTTAAGCTTAAGTGAACCTTTGTCAGGATTTGGGTCTAGGGGTTGTTTCTTTGGTTTGAGGGCTTTACGGCAGATTGGCCATAAACAAATAGTTAATTTAAAAACTAGAAAACAAACAAGGAGAATTAAGGCACCTGTGATAATCAGAGATCCTATATTACTTATAACAGACAAAATCGATCCGAACCACGCCCCGAATGCTCCAAGCCCTTTAAAAGGGTTCCAGCCCTCAACTATCCGACGAGCTTGGTCCTGCAAATGGGAAACCTTTTCTTGATGTTTCTGAATTACGTCATAGTAGTCAGGAGCATCTTCAGTAGTATTCTTAATAAAGGTACAACATTCATATTTCATTGTCATCTCACAAGTTCCATTTAGTACAGCCTGGATTTGTTCTATGGCTAGTCTCTGGAACAGCTGTACTTTACGAATCTCTCTTAATTCAACATTTAACAACTGGATATCAGTACTGGTGATGTTTACAATTTCATCCATCAGAACGACATATTTGTTAAGTCTTTTCATCATTTCAATGCCCCATCCTGTGGAAGAAGGAAACCAAGACCAAACCATATCACCTTTAGAAAACAACTCTCGTTTAACAAAATTTAGAGAATATCAGGGATGTGGTATTCCTAGGTCCAAGTTGTCCCCTTGGATACGCTGCAGGGGAACCACCCAGACCAAATAACACCAAGTTTATATTTCAGTATTAATCCAAAGGTGGCATAGAGTTCTATGACGGAATGGAGTATCCGCCTGCGGTCCGGCTCTATCTGACCCCCTCGTTGGTGTTGCCAAGCCCGACTACCGAGTGGCACGGCACCCGGCGTCTCGAGCGGCTTGGGTAGAAGCCTACGTGGCGGTGTAGATCTGGAGAGTAGATGGGGCACCCACGGTGGAAATCCGCCCGACTACCGAGTGGCACGGCACTCGGCGTCTCGAGCAGCGGATCTACTGACCATTGAAAGGCTGGAGACGGTCTGCGTGGCGAACCGCGGTTCAGTAGAGTCTCCTTGACGATGCTGGCACGGTGCTGAGTCGAGGTCCCAATTCTGGGTGGTTGCGGTATCCCAAAAATAGGTGGCGCAACGGCGCGGCGAATCGAGGTTCTGCCGCAAAGTTAGAGGGACCCGTTCCTGGGTAGTGGTGATATGTAGCCGACGTGAAATGATAACACCAGGCAGAGCTGTATGTTTCAAACACTCAGATGAACTGAATCCTTTAATGAACAACGCCACTATTTATGCTGAAGTATAGCAGTCATAATTTGCATACCCATACTAATTAGGAGCCTACCCATACAATGAGGTATGGCAGTTATTTACAATCAACATTCTTCACATTCTCTTAGCCTTCAGTCCACATAACATTTCTACATCTATTGTTCCAGCACATCAGATTAAACACACACTATCAGAGATCCCTTAAATTAAACATGTACTTAGATAATGGGGAAAATCCCTGACGCATAATTTACACAACAGCAAAGCTTGTTTACTGTATATACAAAGACACATTTACCTACAGGAATATAGTATTTTTAAACCAAAGCTATGTCATTTCACTAAACTAAATTAAACTAAAACCAAACGATGTAAAGTATATTTAAAATCACACAGGGTACATCTTAATACAGCACATCAAGTAAAACCACATCTAGCAAGGAAAATAAACTGTTCATACATTGAAACGCACACTGCAAACGTTCAAAGGAACACAAGGTCCTTTTAAAAATGTCTTGGGTTTGAGTCCTGGTCTCGCTGCGCAGAGCCCCTATGTCCCTTCCGTGACACTCCTCCCCCTTCCAAAGTCCGACGAGCCCGGTTGGACCCACACGGGTCGTATAGGGGGAGTCGGTGCAGTCTCTGCGGCCCATAGTCCGTGGGCAAGAGGCGAGCCGCCAGGCTTCTCCAGTGGTGCTCGCGGCCGTGCCTGGCAGGTTGTAAGTCCTTCGGGGTACCCCCTCCAGAATAAGTGTCCCGTGGTTGGGGAGAGGTACCACCTGTGCCGTCTCCAGTGGTACCGTGCACCCGGGAAAAACGGGTGCCAAGTGCACGCGCCCCGAGTGTCCTGGTCAGCCGTTGGGGAAAACAGTGGCTGCATGGGGCCTCCGGGCCAAAGGGTTGTGGAGATGGGCAGAGGCCAGCGGCCCTCTCTCCCGTTGCCAGCTCTTCTGCTGGGGGAGTGGGCACAGGAACAACGTCCAGGGGGTCAGATGGGGTCAACGGCTGCGGGCTAAGCAGCTCGGGTAAATTCTGCTGTTCCTCAGGGCAGACGACGGAGAGTGGGCAGAGGCCAGCGGCACTCTGCCCCGTTACCAGCTCTTCTGCTGGGGAAGTGGGCGCAGAAATGACATCCCGGGTGTCAGGTGGGGTCAACGGCTGTGAGACAAGCAGCTTGGGTAAACTCGCCTGCTCCTCAGGGCAGACGACGGAGGGTGGACAGAGGCCAGATGCACTCTGCCCCGTTGCCAGCTCTTCTGCTGGGGAGGTGGGTACCAGAACAAAGTCCAGGGGGTTAGATGGGGTCAAGGGCTGCGGGATCAGCAGCGCGAGGGTATCCCCTTTCTGCTCCTCGGGCAGAGGGTGGGAGATGGGCAGAGGCCAGCGGCACTCTGCCCCGTGGCCAGCTCTTCGGCTGGATGGCCAAGTACGGACACGGCAACCGGAGGAACAAATAGAGCCCAACCTGGCTGCTCTTCCCTGCAGCCGACGAAGGGGACAAATGGATGCAACAGCAGTTGCACGGGGTCATCCTCGCTCTGCCCGCGGGGCAAGTTGGGAGAAACGGGCAGAGGCCAGCGGCGCTCTGCCCTGGCGTCAGCTCTTCCGCTGGGTGGGGATCTCCTTGCGGGAGGATGGTTTCTTTCCCCCCCGGGGCCATCAGTGGTTGCGCACAACCCAGCCCGGAGGGACCATCTGTCTGCTCCACCTGGCAGACCGTGGGTAGTGGGCAGAGGCCAGCGGCGCTCTGCCCCGTGGCCAGCTCTTCAGCTGGGTGAGGATCTCCTTGCGGGAGGATGGTTCTTCCCCCCCCGGGGCAATCAATGGTTGCGCACAACCCATCCCGAGGGAACCATCTGTCTGCTCCTCCTGGCAGACTGTAAGCAGTGGGCAGAGGCCAGCGACACTCTGCCCCGTAGCCAGCTCTTCCGCTGGTTGGAGATCTCCTTGGGGAAGGATGGTCACTTCACCCCCCGGGGCAAACAATGGTTGCGCACAACCCATCCCGGGGGAACCATCTGTCTGCTTCTCCTGGCGGACTGTAAGCAGTGGGCAGAGGCCAGCGGCACTCTGCCCCGTAGCCAGCTCTTCCGCTGGTTGGAGATCTCCTTGGGGAAGGATGGTCACTTCACCCCCTGGGGCAAACAATGGTTGCGCACAACCCATCCCGGGGAGACCATCCGTCTCCTCCCCCACTGGACCCGTGGCCTCAGCCACCCTGTCCTCTTGCGGGGTGAAGGGGGTAACTTCCTCTGCCGGAACCCCCACGGGCACCCATGGGTCCGCCTCGGCCTCCCATAGGTCCCAAACCTGGGGACTGTCGACTTCCTCCGCCGACCCGTCCCACCACGGGGAGCTCAGGCTCGACTGCGGAACGCCGTCCAACAGTTTTCGGTAAGCCACCTCGAGCTCCCACTCTCGCTCGGCTAGGGACTCCAGCTCCTCAAACACCGAGTCCCTGCTGTCTGACGGGCCAGTTCCCGTCGCTCCAGGATGTCTTCCATCCGTTCCTCTGTCTCCGCTCCGAACTCGGGTCGGCGGCCATGCCCTCGTAGAGCAGCCCCGTGCCTCCGTAGCGAGGCCCTGCAGTGGAACTGCCTTCAATAGGGCGCACGGTCGGAGGGGCGGTTAGCCACCGGAGCGCGCGGTACGCGGCGTCCAGTGCGATCTCCTGTTGCACCAGACTCCGGAGCTCGGCCTCCCACTCCTCTGGGGCCCGACCTTGCAGGAACGCTGCTCGCACATCGTACTGCACCCGATGGACGACAGCGTCGGAAGGAATGTACACACCATGGCAGTCCCGCTCATGGTCCAGGGCCTCGTACCACAGTTCCTCTGTGGACCTCTGGTCCCGCTCCAGGCCCTCCTGCAGCCTTCTTGCCAACACGACCTTCATGTCGGCGAAGGTGCCAGCACAGGAGCACCGCTCCTCAACGGGGAATGTGGCGTCCTCAGATGCAGCTCCAGGCGAGCTGTGAGTCTCCATCCGAGGGTCGCTGGGATGAGTGACGTCCTCAGTACAGGCTCCAGGCGAGCTGAGAGTCCCGCAAGGGCAATCACTGGGGGTTGCAGACTCCCAAGGTGAAGCTCCAGTCGAGCTGTGAGCCTCGACCCAGGGTTCCACGGGGTAGGGTTCGGGGTTACTGTATTCAGTCTCTGCTCCGCGGAGCTCTGCCAACCGCAGCTCGTGCTGGCGTTCCTTCTCCTGCTCAACTTCCCGGTAGAACTCCCGAATCACTTCGTATCTGTCCACCGACGATGAGGCATCTCCGAGCAGGGCAATCCGACGCCGCAACTCTCTGAGGCCAGCATCTTCCTCCACCTCTGCGTGGACAGGGCTGGGGACGGGCGTCGCCACCCTGTCCTGATCCATCCTGGTCAGTTCCTTGATCAGGGTCTTCCGGTTCTTCCTACCCGGCGTTCCTCCCCGGTTTTCCAACATCCCACGCAGGGTGTCCCGGTCATAGTAGGTGTACACCACCATGGCGTAGGTCTCCTAGGGGCCTGCAGAGAGCGATCCCACCGCTGCCACCAGTATGACGGAATGGAGTATCCGCCTGCGGTCCGGCTCTATCTGACCCCCTCGTTGGTGTTGCCAAGCCCGACTACCGAGTGGCACGGCACCCGGCGTCTCGAGCGGCTTGGGTAGAAGCCTACGTGGCGGTGTAGATCTGGAGAGTAGATGGGGCACCCACGGTGGAAATCCGCCCGACTACCGAGTGGCACGGCACTCGGCGTCTCGAGCAGCGGATCTACTGACCATTGAAAGGCTGGAGACGGTCTGCGTGGCGAACCGCGGTTCAGTAGAGTCTCCTTGACGATGCTGGCACGGTGCTGAGTCGAGGTCCCAATTCTGGGTGGTTGCGGTATCCCAAAATAGGTGGCGCAACGGCGCGGCGAATCGAGGTTCTGCCGCAAAGTTAAAGGGACCCGTTCCTGGGTAGTGGTGAGATATAGCCGACGTGAAATGATAACACCAGGCAGAGCTGTATGTTTCAAACACTCAGATGAACTGAATCCTTTAATGAACAACGCCACTATTTATGCTGAAGTATAGCAGTCATAATTTGCATACCCATACTAATTAGGAGCCTACCCATACAATGAGGTATGGCAGTTATTTACAATCAACATTCTTCACATTCTCTTAGCCTTCAGTCCACATAACATTTGTACATCTATTGTTCCAGCACATCAGATTAAACACACACTCTATCAGAGATCCCTTAAATTAAACATGTACTTAGATAATGGGGAAAATCCCTGACGCATAATTTACACAACAGCAAAGCTTGTTTACTGTATATACAAAGACACATTTACCTACAGGAATATAGTATTTTAAAACCAAAGCTATGTCATTTCACTAAACTAAATTAAACTAAAACCAAACGATGTAAAGTATATTTAAAATCACACAGGGTACATCTTAATACAGCACATCAAGTAAAACCACATCTAGCAAGGAAAATAAACTGTTCATACATTGAAACGCACACTGCAAACGTTCAAAGGAACACAAGGTCCTTTTAAAAATGTCTTGGGTTTGAGTCCTGGGTCTCGCTGCGCAGAGCCCCTATGTCCCTTCCGTGACAAGTTCCACAACAAATATGTATGCCATCCCCTGGCATCAGATAAAATGGTTCTGAGCCAAGGTGGGAGAAAATTAAGGATAGTGACGTGTGGGTGTATGCAAGTGCCTCCGGACTTTAATCATCAGTCTGTTTGTAATTATCAATCGTATTTACCATTACTTGGAGACTATCTCCTAGTGCTTCTGGGTCAGCTATATCTAGTGTTGCATTAAACAAAGATTCTTTACACATTGAACTAGGTGGAACCTGGATCTTCTCTAGTTTAAAACACCAGAGAGGGAAATAGGCCAAATTAGTAAAGCGAATAGTGTGGTTTGTCTTTGGCATATCTAGACTCTCCGTCACTTTAAGTACACTAGGGGACACTATACTTCTATTCACAGGGTAGTCAGACAAATTAAGAGGTACAGCTAAGGTGGGAATAACTGATGACCCTTGGTTCAATTTATTACACACCCAACAGGAGGATTCATACCCTGACTTCTTTGCATACGTAAATTTAATAAACAAATTATCTTTTGGTCAGCTCCCGCTTCCGTCTGTCCTGTACCGGTAAGACAGTCATGTCAAGTTCTGGTGTCAACCCAATAGGGGCTGACCTCACTCCCTTTGGGAGCTGGATTGGAAAAAATAGTCCAGCAACAATTGTCAATAAGAAAACAATAATCCCAATACATATCAGGATCCTTTGGTACTGCTCAAATGGTCTCTTTAGTCTTGTAAAAATGGTATCTGGAAGCAGAGGCTCATGGGCCTCCTGGAGTATCAGCTTCCATTGGTTGGTTAGGCGGTGAACTTAACAGTCTTTCAATAACAACAAGTACAAAGACTGGAGTTTGGAGAGCCGGTGGTCATCTAGACTTGGATCTCTCCTATTCCTCTCCGGTCTGTGCAGCTGCTTGGATACAGTGGAAACGTAGCTTCAGTGGGTTGGATTCACTGGCTACCACTTTCCATGCCTTGTCCGTAACCTCTGCTGCTGGTTTCAGTCGGGAGTGATGTATCCACGGCACCACCTCGGCCACTTTCACTGCTGTAGGAGTGGATAACAAGACAACATAAGGACCCCTCCATTTAGCCCCTAACGGGTCTATCTTCCATTCCTTAACCCATACCATGTCCCCTGGACAGTACTTGTGTAGGGGTGGGAACAGAAAATAGGGTATGTGCTCGCTCTCTCATGTGTATATGTTCTGCATTGTCTGACCTAATTAGATCACCTGCTGACCTAAATCAGTTTCTCCTAATACTCGGGGATCCCCCCACAACCCAGTTATCAAAGGGGTAGGATGACCAAACATCATCTCGTATGGGCTCAATTTTAGGAGTGAGGTAGGATTGCTTCGGACATGCAGCAGTACGATTGGCAACTCATCCAGCCATTTCAATGACGTTTCTTGGCATATTTTAGCCATCAATGTCTTGAGAGTTCTATTCATTCTTTCCACTTTTCCAGAGCTTTGAGGTCTGTATGCGGTATGTAGCTTCCACGAAATTCTCAGCAGGCGGGCAAGTTGCTGTAAACAATTTTGTACGAAGGCTGGACCATTGTCTGACCCAATTTCAAGAGGCAGTCCATACCTTGGAATAATTTCTTTATCAAGCATCTCACTACTTCAGCAGTCTTTTCTGTTCGAGTTGGGTAGGCCTCAACCCATCCCGTTAATGTGCATACTAGCACCAATAGTATTTATATCCTTTGCATGGAGGGAGAACAGTAAAGTCAATTTGTAGGGAGGACATTTGAGATAATCCAACAAATAATACTCCTGGTGGTCGTACTATCCCTTGCCTTGGGTTGTTCTTAGCACAAGCGACATACTGATGGGCAATTGCTTTGCAAATGGCGGTGAGTCCAGGAACATAGAAATACGGTTCTAGTTGTTGCTCCATGGCTGTCTTTCCTCCATGAGTCCTGGAATGCAAGGCCCGGACAATTTCAGGTGCCAGAGTGGCTGGTAAGACAATTCTTGAGTCTCGTATCACTTCTATCTCCTCTTCCCCCACTAATTTTACGCCGAAGAAGCATCAGTTTATAGGCTCTCCGTAGCCTATGTTGGATTTCAGCGGTGTTCTTCATAATTTCAATTTCAGAAATAGTCAGAGGCTTTGCATGTTCATTTCGGCCTTGTTCACGTAGAGGAAACAACCATTGGATATAGCTGTGGTGCTTCTCCAGAAGTTCATATTCACCGTACCAGTGGCAAAGAACATCTTCAATAAATTCTCCATGAGGTGCAAATCTTCTTTTATTCATGTAGAAGTCAACATTTGGCTGATCTTGAAAAACAGCATTCAGACAGAGCAGGGTTTCGACTTTCATTTGCGGGGATTCGGGTTCACATACTAGAATCTTGAGAGGTGAGTCATCTTGAACCAGTCCTCTCTGGGGAACCGAAGTTTCATTTCGGTGTTCCGGATTTCCATTCCAGAAGCTTTTCAAGTGATTTTCAGCATTTACTGAGTATCCTCTCCAGCGATCGGGGTTTCCTTCCCGAACACTTTCCAGGGGATATTCATCTTGAACTGGGTATCCTCTCCAGTTTAGTTTCAAGTGAATTTTCTCCTGCTGCTGCACCTGCTGCTGTCGAGTACTCATAGCCCTGGTTTCTTTCCAATCACAGTCACGCTCAAGGGCTTGTGTCTGTCTGGCTGCTTCCTTTGCTGCCAGATCTGATTTCCGGTTTCCTCTGCGAACTTCTTCCTTTCCTTTTTGGTGGCCACGGCAATGAATAACACCAACTGCAGACGGTTTCCATACCACATCCAGTAGATTCAATATTTCAAGGGCATATTTGACTTGTTTGTCTGCAGATGTTAGGAGGCCACGTTCTTTGTAGAGTGCTCCATGAGCATGAATTGTCATGAAAGCATACTTGGAATCGGTGTATATGTTCACTCTTTTGTTTTCAGATAGTTCTAGACCTCTGGTGAGGGCAATCATTTCAGCCAGTTGAGCAGATGTGCCATTGGGCAGTGGTTTAGCTTCAATTGTTTTGTCAAGAGTGATTACTGCGTACCCAGCAAATCTCTTTCCATTTTCTACAAAACTGCTTCCATCAGTGAACAGTTGCATGTCGTATTTGTCTATGGATATGTCTTTGAGGTCAGGTCTGCTGCTATATACTTCATCCATTACTTGAAGGCACTCATGTTCCTGATCTTCTGGAGCATCTGGAAGCAATGTAGCAGGATTCAGGGTGGAGATTAGTTCCAAATGAACTCTTGGGTTTTCACACAGCATAGCTTGATACTTGGTCATTCTTGCATTGCTGAACCAGTAATTGCCTTTATAGTCTAGAAGAGTCTGGACTGCATGAGGGACTTTCACAAAGAGTTCTTGGTCTAGTGTGAGCTTGTCAGCTTCAGCAACCAGGAGGGCAGTGGCTGCCACAGCTTTGAGACATGATGGTAGGCCGCAGGCCACAGAATCCAGTTGTTTGGACAGGTAGGCAACAGGCCTTTGCCATGAGCCAAGGTACTGAACCAATACTCCTGCTGCCGTCTGGTGATGTTCATGCACATAAAGATAAAAGGGTTTGCTGTGATCAGGTAGCCCCAGGGCAGGGGCTTCTAGCAATAAAGTCTTCAATTGGGTGAATGCAGCAGTTTGTTCTTCACCCCATATAAAAGGGTCAGGTTCTGCACCTTTTGTGGCCTGGTACAGGGGTTTGGCAATGATGGCGAAGTTTGGTATCCATAAACGACAAAAGCCGGCCGCACCTAGGAACTCTCGGACTTGTCTTCGAGTACGTGGCTGTAGAATACGGCAGACTGCTTCCTTACGTTCTGGACCCATTGCACTTTCAGTTCCTGTAAGATGAAAACCTAGATACTTGACACTGTGTCTGCAAATCTGTGCCTTGCGTCTTGAGACTTTGTAGCCAGCTTGCCATAGAATGTGCAATAGTTCTTTTGTGGCATTTATGCAATCTTTTTCTGTGGGAGAGGCAAGCAATAAATCATCAACATATTGTAACAAAATGGCTCTTCCTGGTTGGGAATTGAATTGGAGGAGGTCTTGACTTAATGCGCTGCCAAAAACGGTAGGGAAATTTTTAAATCCTTGAGGAAGGCGTGTCCAAGCCATTTGGTGCTTTACTCCTATTTTGGCATCTTCCCACTGAAAAGCAAACAATGGTTGACTTGCTGGGGCTAGGTGGATACAAAAAATCGCATCTTTTAAATCCAGAACAGTGTAGAATTTAGTATCTGCAGGAATAAGGGCCAACAAATTGTAGGGGTTTGGCACCACAGGGTGTAAACTCACTGTAGCAGAATTAACTGCTCTTAAGTCTTGTACAGGTCTGTACTCTTGGGTATTCTCTTTCTGCACTGGCAGCAGTGGAGTATTCCAGGGAGAAACACAAAACTTTAAAATCCCGTATTTCAGTAGACGTTCAAAATGAACTTGGATACTTTGCTTTGCCTTCTGTGGGATGTGGTACTGACGCAGAGCAATAGGCTGTTCGTCATGTTTGAGATCGACATATACCGGAGGAATGTTCAAGGCCAATCCCGGTGGGTTATCCTCTGCCCATACTCCTGGTGTACCCATACAAGATGACATTGGATCAGAACTCAAGGGTGTCTGTGTTGGGATTGTGCGCCATTCTTCCCTCTGGGGGACAACCAGGGCCAGAACACTTGCCTTTCCTAGGCTAGAATTCTCCTGAGTGTGTGGGGTTCTGTCCTTAAATTCAGGTAAAGTTAATACAGTTTGGCCCTCGGGCAGGAAAGTTATTTGGGCTTGCATTTTGCTAAGTAGATCCCTGCCTATTAACTGTATTGGGCAATCTGGCATATACAGTGGCATTAAAAAGTATGTGAACCCTTTGGTATTACGTGGAGTTTTGCATGAATTGGTCATAAAATGTGCTCTGATCTTCATCTAAGTCACAACAATTTGAAAAACACAGTCTGCTTAAAATAATACAACACAAACATTATATGTTTTCATGTTTTTATTGAACAGAACATGTAAACATTCACAGTGCAGGGTGGAAAAAGTATGTGAACCTTTGGATTTAATAACTGGTTGACCCTCCTTTGGCAGCAATAACCTCAACCAAACGTTTCCTGTAGTTGCAGATCAGACCTGCACAACAATCTGGAGTAATTTTGGACCACTCCTCTTCACAAAACTGTTTCAGTGTAGCAATATTCTTGGGATGTCTGGTGTGAATCGCTCTCTTAAGGTCATGCCACAGCATTTCAATCGGGTTGAGGTCAGGACTCTGACTGGGCCACTCCAGAAGGCGTATTTTGTTTTGTTGAAGCCATTCTTTTGTTGAATTACTTGTATGCTTTTTGTCATTGTCCTGTTGGATCACCCATCCTCTGCGGAGCTTCAGTTGGCGGACAGATGGTCTTACGTTTTCCTGCAAAATGTTTTGATAAACTCTGGAATTCATTTTTCCATCAATGACAACAATCCGTCCAGGCCCTGAGGCAGCAAAGCAGCCCCAAATCATGATACTCCCTCCGCCATGTTTTACAGTGGGGATGAGGTTTTGATGTTGGTGTTCTGTGCCTTTTTTTTTCCACACATAGTGTTGTATGTTTTTTCCAAACAACTCAATTCTGGTTTCATCTGTCCGCAGAATATTTTGCCAGTAGTGCTGTGGAACATTCAGGTGCTCTTTTGCAAACTTCAAACATGCTGCAATATTGTTTTTGGACAGCATTGGCTTCCTCCGTGGTGTCCTCCCATGTACTCCATTCTTGTTTAATGTTTTCCTTATTGTAGATGTGTCAACAAAAATGTTAGCATGTGCCAGAGATTTCTGTAAGTCTTTAGCTGACACTCTAGGATTCTTCTTTACCTCATTAAGCATTCTGCGCTGTGCTCTTGCAGTCATCTTTACAGTATGATCACGCCTAGAGAGAGTAGCAACAGTGCTGAACTTTCTCCATTTGTAGACAGTCTGTCTTACCGTGGACACATGAACATCAAGGCTTTTGGAGATACTTTTGTAACCCTTTGCAGCTTCATGCAAGTCAACAATTCTTGATCGTAGGTCTTCTGAGAGCTCTTTTCTGCGAGGCATGGTTCACATCAGGCAGTGCTTCTTGAAACCAGTAAACCCAAAACTGGTGTGTGTTTTTAAAGGGCATGACAGCTTTCAGCAACACATCAAATAATATCACACTGAGTGGACTCAAGGTTTTCTCACTCCTGGCTCCAATTAGCTCTTGGAGTATTCATTAGCTAGGGGTTCACATACTTTTTCCACCCTGCACTGTGAATGTTTACATGTTATGTTCAATAAACACATGAAAACATATAATGTTTGTGTTGTATTATTTTAAGCAGACTGTGTTTTTCAAATTGTTGTGACTTAGATGAAGATCAGAGCACATTTTATGACCAATTCAGGCAAAACTCCACCTAATCCCAAAGGGTTCACATACTTTTTCTTGCCACTGTATAAGAATTTGTGTGAGACATGGTGTCCGCCTAAGGAGCAGACACAAGGACTCAAGAAGGGGCAGACTGCTTCTGCCCCTGTAGCACCTATTATTGTTGCCATCTCACCTGACAGCGGGGCAATCGGTTGGGTCATTACTGAGAGTGTAGCTCCCGTGTCAATCATAAAATTACTGGGCTCCCCTCCCACCATTATAGAAATCATGGGCTCCTCTTTCCCCAGTGGGATGGGGCCGTTCTCATGTCAATAGTGTGCTGGTTCTGGAAAGGTGGTACCCGCCAGCCCAATAAAATCCCCCGCTACTCTGTCGGTTCTTTGGTATCTGCCATCTGCTACCTGCCCATGCGTGCTATTCTGATTTTGGGGCTGTTGTTCCTTTGCCTGCCGCTTGGGGCACTGTCTCCACCAGTGACCCTACCCTTTGCAATACCCACACTGGTTTCTGCCTATAGGCTCGTATTCCTTTCTATAGTCTCCCGCCCAACTGTCTTCTCTCCCCCTTCCACATCCTCTTCCTCGTCCTCTTCCTCTATCAGCATTGC
Organism: Leptobrachium leishanense; assembly: GCA_009667805.1. Taxonomy (NCBI): domain Eukaryota; kingdom Metazoa; phylum Chordata; class Amphibia; order Anura; family Megophryidae; genus Leptobrachium; species Leptobrachium leishanense. The sequence continues at coordinate 18,939 of RXON01004912.1, forward strand.
GCCCTTTCCCATCCCTTTGATCTAGCAACCTCCCCTCCCCCTCAATGCTACGTCTAAAAATCACACTTGTTCTTTCATTTTTATGGTCTCACTGCGCTTTTCAGTAAGGTCCCTATTCTGAAAAACCTTATTTGCAATTTCCAAGAGCTGGGTTAGGTTCATTCCAATGAACCCTTCTTGCCTCTGGAGTTTACATTTAATATCTCGCTGCGCCTGGCTTACAAAAGAGCTATTTATCATCTGCTGGTTTTCAGTGACTTCGGGATCAATTGGGCTGTACACTCTGTACGCCTCCATTAAATCACTCTAGAAATGAGGCAGGGGTTTCGTTAATTCCCTGCGTCACCTCTGCCACTTTGCTAATATTCACGGTTTCTTTGCTCCTTCTCTTACACCCACTAGGACAGCAGATCTATACAGCTGGAGGCTCAACATATCTGCACCTGTATAGTCCCACCGCAGGTCAACTGCAGGATAAGCCTGGGCTGTCCATGCTGCCATATCCTGCTGCTGATCCTCTTGTCCCTTCTTCTCTAAATACTTGTGTAGCGCTATGTTAAAACCTTGCTGTGGCAGTACCTATTTTTGGCCACAAGATGGAGACAGTCGCGATTAGAGACTCTGAACATTGGGACTACATTTCCCGGCATGCTTTGCAAGGAGACAGGAAGTGGGTGGGGACTGGACGCTTACATCCTCCACCTCGTGGAGAACGCGCCAGAGCGCGCCAGGGAAGGAGAGAGAGAAGACGCAGTGGAAGATATCGCGAGTGGGCCTAGGCCAGAGCCCAAGTGAGACCTGTCAGTTCCTTAGGGGTCATTCGGCCTGAGGATAAGGAGACTCCCAAGTTCTTGAGGTTGCTGCAGACCAAACGGACCAAAGACCTCGTGTGAGGAGTTGCCGCGAGTCGATCGGGTACGGAGAGCAGGCGGTGAGCTGGACAAGTCGTGGACAAGCTACGGAAGGTCAGACAACGGATCCGGCCGCTAGTATCCCCAGTCAAAATCGAGCGGAGAGACGTCCTGGGTCAGCGGAGCCTAAAGCAACCGTCGGATGGGTGAGAGGCATCCAAGGTCGTACTGTAAATAAGGAACACGCTGCTGTTTTCTCTTTAAAGTCCACAGGGCCCCAACTTGACTAGTCGAAGAGATTCCTTAAGTAAATTCACTGGCCAGTTGAACAGTACCCTGGTACCATACACACACATACACACCTTTTACATTCCGGGACTTAACCTGTGCAGGACTCATTTTTGGTTACGAATCGGAACAAGAGTAAAGATACGTTCCGAATATATTTTCCTCTTTTCCGCTGCGCGTTTATCGTAATACGAAGAGATTGTATTCTTGGGTTCCGCTACGTGTCCCTTTCCGAATATTCGTGCAACTGTTTTTCCTTTTTCTGTTCGGTTACGAATATTTTATTTTTCCGAAATACGAATCCTCGTCTTTCGTTTCTTTTCCGCAACGCGTTTTACCGCGATACGAAAGTACTGTAAAATACCTGTGAATACCGTGTCTCAACATCTGCTTATTATTTAGTAAACTATTTAAATTATAAAAACTCACAACGGTGTTGGAGTATATTTATTCCCTAGTGCGGGGAGACTGATCCGTGGTTCAATTTTCAGCGGCTCCTCCGGGAGTGAGCGCTACACGTGGGGGCTCGTCCGGGATCCAGTCTCTGGAAAAACCGCATCTAAAGGGTTAAATATGGATCCATACACTGTTGCCGAGTGGTGTGAGGAGCACAGTAATCAGTTAGAATGTTGTATAGTTATGGATATTCCCGCAGACACTTGGGCCGAAGATCAGATTCGCCAGGCCGTGGCCGCGCTGACACCAGACCATCGGGGGTTAATTCTGGACATTGTAAAGAACACAGATACCTCTCACACGTATGTTCTTCTTGAATGGAGAAAGGGTGTTCCACCATGTTTTCAGGGCGCGAGCGTGAAGCTGACCGATGAGGTGGAAGTCCAACTAATTCAGCCAAGTGCGCCACGTGGCGAATCAGCAAGTGTTCCCGCGCCTAGTCCGTTGGCCATGATCGGGCCTGAATTTATCGTGGCTATTGGAGATCTACTGGCTAAATGTCAGAAAACAAGCCCTCCTCACACTAACTTCGGTTATCGACGGTTAAGAAATTTTACAGGAAACGTACCAACTCCGGTGGGAGAAGAAACCTTTGAAGAATGGGTGGAACAGGCGATGCAGGCTCTGGACGAGTGGGATGTCCCTGAGGCCCAGAAAAAGCAAAGGATCACCGAGAGCTTAAAGGGACCTGCGTCAGAAGCGGTGAGAAACCTGAAACTGAGCAGAGAAGATTGTACTGCTTTAGATTACTTAAACGTTCTTGAAGAAGTTTTTGGGCGAACCGAAAAGGCGGCCGAACTGGTATATCAGTATGAACACACCTATCAGAGAAGAGGTGAGAGAATGACCGAGTACATGAGGCGCCTAGATAAGATTCTACACCAAATACTCCTCAAGAAAGGGACCGAACCGGCCGAAGTAGATAAGATCCGAATAAAACAGATCCTGAGGGGCTCTCAACCTCTAGATCTAGTAATGATGCAGCTGAGAAGCAGAACAGGTAACCAAGAGTTGAAGTACCTGGAACTGATCCGAGTTGTACGAGAGGAGGAGGCTTTACTGGAAGAGAAATCCTTCAGGCGGGGGGAAAGGGCTTATGCACAACCTGTGAGACATAACGACGGTCTGCAGCCTGAAAGCGACTCTTTAGATACTTATGGATCTGACGAGGACGAACAAGAACACCTAGTCATCTTTAAATCTACGGAAAGGGCTGCCAAAGAAGCGAACCTCTCTGAACGTGGTGAATTGTTCAAAACCGTCCAGAAAGTACAGGAAGCTCAAGCTGAGTTGCAACAAGCGCACGCGGAACTGTGCCGAGTGTTGATGAAGGTGACCGAAATGCAGGCAGAAATGCAGAAATTCCTCACAGGTATGCAGACGACGGGAGTTGCTGTGGCGTCTGGTCCAAGTCCGTTAACAAAATCTCAACCAGCAACTACGTCTCCGCTCTCCAAGAAGAGATGTTTCGGTTGTGGAGAAATGGGCCACTTCTGCGCGCAGTGCAAAGGCCGAAAGCCTGAGAAGGATAGAGTTGAGGGACTGTTGAAAGCTTTAGAAGGACTGTTATCTACCTCACCGGCGGGAAACGCCAGAGGGCACAAGTGAAGGAGCAACCTAGGTGCCCGAAGGTTGAACCCCGCTCCAAAACCCAAGCCAAGACTAAGAGGGCGAGAGGGCCCAAAGCCGAGCCAACTGCTGAGTCTGCCAGGACTGAAAGAGTCACTCCCTTAGCATCCGGGTCTACGTCATGGGGAAGCAATGCACACCCAAAACCTACACGGGTCAAGAAAAAGGCCAGGGTACAGCAAACTGGGTCTAAGTGTCCGGATACCGCCACCAAGTTTCCTGACCAACTGATAGGTCCTTCTCCTATTGTGCCAATCCAAGTGGAGGGAGTTTACACTAAAGCTCTGTTAGATTCGGGGGCTCAAGTGACATTGATCGACAAAGACTTCTATGAGAAACACTTAAAGCACATTTCTCTGCAAGAATTGAAGGATTTGGAAATATGGGGTATCGGCACTGAGAAACTCCCTTATGACGGGTACCTGCAAGTGAAGTTGGAGATCGGATCGGAAGTCATCGGGCAGTCTGGGGGTTGTGATGCATTGGCCATTGTGTGTCCTCGACCCCCAGGTGCGAACAGAAGCTCCCTGATAGTGGGGACAAACACTGACCTAGTGCGACGTCTCCTGACACCGATGGTATTGGAAGAAGGTTCTACTCAGGAGTACACCCCATGTTGCGTCCGGTCTATCAGAGGATGGTCGAAGAACGAAAGGCACCTGCCGAGGTGGGGCGCCTGTGGAGACTGGGGGGAACAGAGAAGGTTCTGCAAGCAGGAGAAGTAGCGAGCTTCCGGGTTTCAGTCAAGTTGAACGGATCGCAACCAGGTCCCTATGTGGTGCTGGGAACCGATGTTAATCATGGGAGTGAAACCGGAGTCGAAGTAATTCCTGAGATAATCTCCACCAAAGCCCTGAAGAGAACACGAGGAAGAGTCTCGGTCAGTGTGTGCAATGTGACAGATTCTCCAGTAGTCCTTAAAGCACGAATGCCTATCGGGCAAGTAGAGTCTGCTACACCCCTCTCTACCGATTTAGGAGGGGGAGTAGATAAAGAGATTCCAGATGAAAGATTCTACCCCAAGGACGCTCCCATTTCACCTGAGTGGAAGAAACGTCTTCAATCTCAAGTCCTAAAGTGGAAGGAATTGTTCTCGAAAGATGAGTTCGATGTGGGCCTAGCTAAGAGTACTGAGCACCGCATTCGGTTACAAGAAGACAAGCCGTTTCGTGAAAGATCAAGGCAAGTTCCGCTGGGAGACTTGGATGATCTGCGAGAGCAACTGAATGAATTGCAAAGAACTAAGGTGATTCAAGAGTCCAGGAGTCCATACGCATCTCACATAGTGTTGGTCCGGAAGAAAAATGGTTCTGTCCGCCTATGTATAGACTACCGCACATTGAACCGGAGAACCATCCCCGATCAATACGCCACTCCTCGGATAGAAGATGCCCTACAGTGTTTGTCTGAAGCAAAGTGGTTTAGTGTACTAGACCTGCGAAGCGGATATCACCAGATACCCATGCATCCTGAAGACAAGGAGAAAACTGCGTTCATCTGTCCACTGGGGTTCTTTGAATTCAACAGAATGCCTCAAGGCCTTACGGGGGCTCCAGCCACGTTCCAACGGTTGATGGAGAAGACAGTCGGAGATATGAATCTAATCGAAGTATTAGTGTACCTGGATGACATAATTGTGTTTGGGAAGACTCTGGAAGAACATGAGCAATGTTTGGAGAAGGTCTTGAAGAGGCTCCATGAAGAGGGGCTGAAACTGTCTCTGGAGAAATGCCAATTCTGTCTACCCTCTGTTACGTATCTAGGACATGTGGTCTCAGCAGAAGGTGTTTCGACAGACCCTCGGAAGTTGGAGGCTGTAGCTTCTTGGCCTAGACCCCGAAACGTCACTGAACTTAGATCTTTCCTGGGGTTCTGTTCATACTATCGAAGATTTGTGGGAGGATTCGCGAAAATAGCTCAACCACTGAACAAACTCCTGCAGAAGGAAACCACAGAAGAAGGCTGCAAGGTCTCTGATCAAAACCCGTCAGCTCCGGGGCCAAGGAAAGCTCGAGAGTCTATACAAGGTGAATGGACCAGTCAATGTGAAGGAGCTTTCGTAAAGCTGAAAGAGAGTCTAACCCGAGCTCCTGTTTTGGCCTATGCGGACCCTCACAAGCTGTATGAACTACATGTGGATGCCAGTCGAGAAGGTCTGGGAGGAGTCTTATATCAGGAGTATGATGGATTGCTGAGGCCTGTGGCGTACGTGAGCCAGAGCCTTACGCCTTCAGAGAAGAACTATCCTACTCACAAGCTGGAGTTCCTAGCCTTGAAGTGGGCAGTGGTAGACAAGTTAAAAGACTATCTGTATGGAGCCGAGTTTGTGATCAAGACGGATAACAATCCTCTTACCTACATTCTTACTACCGCAAAACTGGACGCAACGGGACATCGGTGGTTGGCCGCCCTGTCAGGGTTTCGTTTCAGCCTGAAGTATCGCCCTGGGGTGAACAATCGAGATGCTGATGCGTTGTCAAGAAGACCCTACACTACAGAATGGACTCAGTTGACTCCAGACGGGGTGCAAGCTTTGTGTCAAGGAACAGAGCGCCGGGTCAAAGGAGGGATTGAAGCGGAGGCCATAGGAGTCATGGCTGCGGCTGTTCCTGAGTTTTACTGTAACCCTACGCAGTTAAGGGATGAAAGTTTACCTACCTTTTCAAGACAGGACCTGAAAGCGGATCAGGCCAGAGACCCTTTAATTGCTTTGACCATAAAGGCCCTGACTGCGAACCAGCGAGAAATTTTGTTAACCAATTTCCCGAGTGGAGCCAGATTGGTCTACAAAGAGTGGGAGTGGTTAAAGATGTTGGATGGGGTGGTCTACCGAAGGGGCCCCTCAACTAACGCTGAAGAGATTCAACAGTTATTCCTCCCCACTAAACATAGGGAGAGTGTGCTGCGATCACTACATGACGAGCATGGACATTTGGGTGCTGAAAGAACTTTTAAGCTGGTGCGAGATAGGTTCTATTGGCCTTGCATGAGAGCTGAAGTGGAAAGTTACTGTCACTCCTGTCTAAGGTGCATTCAGAGGAAGACTCTACCGACCCGAACTGCTCCAATGAGCCATCTGCAGAGCCAGGGACCCATGGATTTGGTGTGCATTGACTTCTTGTGCTTAGAGCCGGATGCTAGTGGGCAAGGGAACATTCTAATAGTGACTGATCATTTCACCCGTTACGCCCAAGCTTTTTCCACGAAAGATCAACGCGCTCCGACAGTAGCTAAGGTGTTGATGGAAAAATTCTTTGTTCACTACGGACTGCCAAGGAGAATACACTCTGATCAGGGTAGAGACTTTGAAAGCAGACTAGTGGGGCAGTTGTTAGAGTTGTTGGGAATCCAAAAGACTCGAACTACACCATATCACCCTCAAGGTGATGCTCAGCCTGAAAGGTTTAATCGCACATTGCTAAACATGCTGGGGACCTTGTCGAATGTGGAGAAGCAGAGTTGGAGTCGTCACATAGCTACTCTGGTGCATGCATATAACAGTACGGAGAGCGATGCAACTGGATATTCACCGTACCGTCTTATGTTCGGAAGGGAGGCTCGACTGCCGGTTGATTTGGCATTTGGGTTATCCCTAGACCAGACATCAGTAGCTTCCCATAGAAACTACGTGGATAGACTTCGAAAGAATCTGGCTTCTGCGTTTGAACAGGCCCGGTTGACCTCAGGAAACAGGGAGCAAAGAAACAAAAGGAACTATGACCTGAAAGTTCGAATACAAGATCTACAACCCGGTGATAGGGTTCTATTGAAGAACTTGGGTGCTGCTGCGAGACACAAGTTGGCGGATAGGTGGAGTTCCCAGGTTTACATCATCTGCAAACAACTGCCGGGTCTACCAGTGTATCAGATTCGCCCGGATGGAAAGGCTGGGCCTCTCAAGAACTGGCACCGGAATCATTTGTTACCTTTGAGAGAGGCTGTGAGGATGCCAGTTGGGGACGAACAGCCTCTGCCAAATCCGCCTGTTCCACGTTTGCCCCCTGTTACTCGGTCTCAACAGACCCGGGTTGTCGAAGAGAGCGAAAGAGACAGTGAAGAAGGGAGTTATTGTCTAGACTGGATGCGCTCACCGGAGCCTGAGGAGGTTGTCGTTGCTCCTGAGCGGTGGGAGAGTAACTTGAGGCCTGAAGCTCATGAATTTCTGTTGGAAGTCCCTGAGACTGTAGAAATCCCTGAACCTCTTGAATTTCAGTTGGAAGTCCCTGAGGCTGTGGGAATCCCGGGAGCTCCGGAAGCTTATTCAGGTGATTATAGTTCTATGCCTTCGCTGGAGGGATCATACTCTGAAGAAACGCCTGCTCCGGTGATAGAGAGAAGGATTGAGCCAACACCTATAGTACTTCCACCTGAAGAGGGACTGATTGAGCCAGAACCAAAACGCTCTGTTCGACCGCCCCAACGACTCACCTACGACTCACCAGGACATAGCACTGAAGAGGCCATCACCACAGTGCAGAGGTTGCCCGAAGTGTCTGCTATGCTAGCTGAGGTAGCCCAAAATATGAGTCAACTCGAGGAAGTGTTCCTAACTCACTATATGTATGCTGCTGAACCTGTGCATGTTATGTAAACTGTATTCAATATTGTGGAAATGTAATGTAACTGTTGTACCTCCTTGGAGAGACCCAAGAGTTCTAGGAGGGGGAGAGTGTAGCGCTGTGTTAAAACCTTGCTGTGGCAGTACCTATTTTTGGCCACAAGATGGAGACAGTCGCGATTAGAGACACTGAACATTGGGACTACATTTCCTGGCATGCTTTGCAAGGAGACAGGAAGTGGGTGGGGACTGGACGCTTACATCCTCCACCTCGTGGAGAACGCGCCAGAGCGCGCCAGGGAAGGAGAGAGAGCAGACGCAGTGGAAGATATCGCGAGTGGGCCAAGGCCAGAGCCCAAGTGAGACCTGTCAGTTCCTTAGGGGTCATTCGGCCTGAGGATAAGGAGACTCCCAAGTTCTTGAGGTTGCTGCAGACCAAACGGACCAAAGACCTCGTGTGAGGAGTTGCCGCGAGTCGATCGGGTACGGAGAGCAGGCGGTGAGCTGGACAAGTCGTGGACAAGCTACGGAAGGTCAGACAACGGATCCGGCCGCTAGTATCCCCAGTCAAAATCGAGCGGAGAGACGTCCTGGGTCAGCGGAGCCTAAAGCAACCGTCGGATGGGTGAGAGGCCTCCAAGGTCGTACTGTAAATAAGGAACACGCTGCTGTTTTCTCTTTAAAGTCCACAGGGCCCCAACTTGACTAGTTGAAGAGATTCCTTAAGTAAATTCACTGGCCAGTTGAACAGTACCCGGGTAACATACACACACATACACACCTTTTACATTCCGGGACTTAACCTGTGCAGGACTCATTTTTGGTTACGAATCGGAACAAGAGTAAAGATACGTTCCGAATATATTTTCCTCTTTTCCGCTGCGCGTTTATCGTAATACGAAGAGATTGTATTCTTGAGTTCCGCTACATGTCCCTTTCCGAATATTCGTGCAACTGTTTTTCCTTTTTCTGTTCGGTTACGAATATTTTATTTTTCCGAAATACGAATCCTCGTGTTTCGTTTCTTTTCCGCAACGCGTTTTACCGCGATACGAAAGTACTGTAAAATACCTGTGAATACCGTGTCTCAACATCTGCTTATTATTTAGTAAACTATTTAAATTATAAAAACTCACAACGGTGTTGGAGTATATTTATTCCCTAGTGCGGGGAGACTGACCCGTGGTTCAATTTTCAGCGGCTCCTCCGGGAGTGAGCGCTACACTTGCGTGCTAACGCATTAATTCTGCTACGCTCTTCAGTGCTAAATAGAGTTAGTAAGAGCTGCTGGCAATCTGTCCACGTCGGGTTATGGGTGGCCATGATGGATTCAATCAAGTTGGCCATAGCCGCAGGCTTCTCTGCGTAGGGGGGGGTGTGAGTGCACCAGTTAAAAAGATCAGTGGTGGTGAATGGAATATACGTGAGGACATTTGGGCCTGCTTGTCCATCAATTACAGGACCGGGGACTGATCTCAAGGGGCAGGAATAGACTGATTTGGGCACACTTATCCCATGATCTCCTCGTGTAGTGGGTTTCTCAAACTGGGGAGCCAGGGCTGTCTTGTGGGGACTCCCTCTATCTACTAATCGTGGTGACATAGCATGTTGTGCAGCAGAATACATTTTAACATTATTCGGTTCTCTGATGTCATGCCTGTAACGTTGGGAGCTTCCAGCCCTACCTGTGTGCTTGAGGGCAGCATGTCTGATGCTGCTCGCTGACCAAAGCCCGGTTTAAATGGAGACATGCAGGGAGGTGGTTGCAAGAGGCGCGGCTTGAGTGGGGGGCGTGGCCTGGTGAAGGTCTTTAAAAACCCTCAGTGTATTCTCAGCAGTTGCCAGATCGTGGTTATCCATACCTGAGCTCCTTGTACCTGACTGCTATTTGAATTAACCCGTTATTGACCTCTGCTTGTTTCTGACTATTCTGCCTTCTGTTGCCCTAGACCATTTTCTTGTACTACGCTACTGCTCTGATATCGACCCAGCTATTCCATTTGACCATTCTGAACTCTGTATTCCTGATTCTGGCTCGGCTGACTACTCCCCGTGTTGTTAACCCTATCTGTCTAGCTAGTTTACCTGGCCAATTCTAAGGACCAGACAGTTAGATCTTTCATGGCTACTCTGTTGGTAGCTTCTGGGTTCTGTGGAGTGTGGGGCGTTAAGTACTGCGTGGTGGGATCTGGGAACCGTGACATTACGATCTGGCCACTATGGATCCCGCAGACTTAACACAGCACTTGGCTAACTTTGTATCCAGGCAGGATGAGCAGGATCATAGGATGGATCAGTTTGCTATTGCCTTACAAACTATCCTGACTCATACGGCTCACCTGGAACCAGCTGGGGTTGCACCCCCGCTTGATATACCTGTGTCCCCTGTCGTTCAGACATCCCAGGTACACATGACCGCTCCTATGAGGTTCGACGGTACTCCCTCAGAGTGCCGGGGATTTTTGGTCCATGTGGATATTCATTTTAAATTAAATCCACAGATGTTTTTCTCTGACATTGCCAAAGTGGGGTTCATTATTAATCACCTGTCTGGCAGAGCATTGACATGGGCGACTCCGTTATGGGAGGCAGAGAAGCCTATCATACGGGATTATAAAGAATTCATAGCCGAGTTACAACGTACATTTAATCCTACCAGAAAGGCCACGGTAGCTGGCAAATCCTTGTTCCGCATACGTCAAGGGAACAGGACTGTTTCTGATTATGCCATAGAATTTAAAACCTTGATCTCTGATGTGAACTGGACAAATGAGACACTGGTTCTGGCTTTTATGGAGGGGTTATCAGAGTCATTGATGCATGAATTGGCTCCACGTAAACTACCTGAGGTATTGTGTGAACTCATTGATTATTGTATAGATCTGGATAATCAGATAAGGGACAGAAGGACTCCAAGAGAGAAACCCAAGAGACCGTTACCTAGGTTGGCCCCTGTGTTTCAGGCACCACCAAGAGAGTTATCTCCTCCCTCTGAGCCTATGCAACTAGGCCGTACTAGGCTTACAGAGGAAGAGAGAACAAGGCGTTTTCGTGAGGGATTGTGCCTGTATTGTGGTTTGGGGGGACATGTACAATTTCAATGTCCTAATCGTCCTAAGATGCATGATAAGCCGGAAAACTACCGCACCCAAGGCAGCTGAGGAGACAGGCCTTGGGTGTAACGTGCATGTCTCCTGTCAAAGACACTAAACTTATGTTACCAGTATCCTTGGCTTGGGAGACCAAGACCACACAGACTACCGCTTTTTTGGATTCTGGGGCTGCTGGCAACTTTATCGATGTTAACTACGCTTCTTCCATTTCTTTACCTCTGGTTGTAAGAGAGACACCCTTAGCCGTCGAAGCCATAGACGGCAGGCCGTTATCCTGCCCTAGGATTACTCACGATACGGTTACAGTGGTTCTTACCACTGGTCTCTTGCATAAAGAAGAAATCATATTTCAAGTTATCCATTCACCTTCCAATCCTGTTGTACTTGGTTTCCCTTGGTTGGTGAAACACAATCCTGTTATTGATTGGGCTAAGGGAGAGATACTGTCTTGGAGTCCTGCTTGTTTTGGGACTTGTTTAATACCCATTCAGCATGTCGGTGCCCTGAACACACCCACAGCTCCTCCATTGTCTACAGAGGTTCCTGACCAATACGCCGACCTCAGGGCTGTATTTGATAAAAGAGAGGCAGAGAAACTGCCTCCACATAGACCATATGATTGTGCCATTGATATTCATCCTGGTACCATGCCTCCTCGAGGCAAAGTATATCCTCTTTCCATAAAGGAGAACCAAATTATGGAAGAGTACATAAAGGAGAATTTGGAGAGAGGTTTTATCCGACGTTCCTCTTCTCCAGCAGGGGCTGGGTTCTTTTTTGTGTCTAAAAAAGAGGGAGATTTACGCCCGTGTATCGATTATAGGGGGCTTAACAAGATCAGCATTAAGAACGTGTACCCTATCCCTCTCATATCAGAACTGTTCGACAGGTTAAGGGGGTCAGCAGTATACACAAAACTTGATTTAAGAGGAGCTTACATCCTGATACGTATAAAAGAGGGGCATGAGTGGAAAACAGCATTTAACACCAGGAGTGGGCATTATGAATACTTGGTCATGCCTTTCGGTCTTTGTAATGCTCCAGCGGTATTCCAGGATTTTATTAATGATGTGCTCAGAGATTTCTTACAAACCTTTGTTATAGTATACCTAGACGATATATTGATTTACTCTCCCGATCTGAAAACCCACCATGCACATGTCAGACAGGTATTAGCAAAATTACTGGACAATGGTCTTTATTGCAAACTAGAGAAGTGTTTATTCGACATAACTACTGTGAAATTCCTTGGGTATATTATCACTCCTGAAGGTTTTGAGATGGATCCTTCTAAACTCACGGCCATCTCAGAATGGCCTCTCCCTCAAGGTCTCAAGGCCATACAGAGGTTTCTGGGGTTTTCCAACTATTATAGGAGATTTATCAAGAATTATTCCGCTGTAGCCTCCCCTATCATTAATATGACACGTAAAGGTCTGAAGAACCAGATCTGGTCTTCTCAATCCAAACAAGTATTCAAAGCCCTCAAACAAGCTTTCACTTCCGCTCCCGTGTTACGGCATCCTGATCCCAGGATTCCGTTTGTTCTTGAGGTTGATGCTTCCGAGATAGGCATTGGGGCTGTCCTGTCTCAAAGAGAGTCTCCAGGAAAACCTCTACATCCTTGTGGGTTCTTTTCAAGAAAATTATCACCAGCAGAACGCAATTATGATATCGGTAACAGATAATTGCTTGCTATTGTGTCTGCCCTCTCAGAGTGGAGACATTTGTTGGAAGGTACTCTTGACCCTTTATTGATAATTACTGATCATAAGAACCTTACGTACATCTGGGATGCCAAACGTTTGAACGCGAGACAGGCCAGGTGGTCATTGCTACTGTCTCGGTTTAATTTTGTATTGACTTACAGACCAGGTGACCGCAATGTAAAGGCTGATGCCTTATCTCGTCAATATGACCCATATGAATCTAATACACAAGACCACAATCCTATAGTTCCTCCTGAACGTATTGTGGCTTCCACAGTCTTGTCTGTCTCCTCGCCTTTCTTGGAACGCCTCCAGGCAGCTCAAGTAGGGGCTCCACCTGACAAGCCTCCAGATATGTTGTTTGTACCTGAAAAGGAAAGACAAGAATTACTCATAATGTTTCATGATTCTAAACCAGCAGGTCATCCTGGTATTACTAAGACTCTTACCAGTATCTCCAGACAGTTCTGGTGGCCCACCATGCGACAGGACGTACGTCTGTTTGTTTTGGCTTGTCAAGTCTGTGCCAGAAGCAAAACCAGTAAATCCTTGCCTGTCGGTCTATTGCAGCCTTTACCCATGCCTAAGAGGCCTTGGTCTCATCTATCTATGGATTTTATTGTGGACTTGCCGAAGTCCAAGGGTCATACTGTGGTTCTGACAGTTGTAGACCGCTTCTCCAAAATGGCTCATTTTGTCCCTCTACCTAAGCTTCCTACAGTCAAAGAACTGGCGGTTGTATTTGCTAGAGAGATTGTACGAATACATGGGGTTCCGTCTGAAATAGTCTCTGACAGAGGAGCCCAGTTTGTCTCTCGTTTCTGGAGGGTTTTCTGTGCAGAGATGGGGGTGCGATTGGCCTTCTCTTCAGCATATCATCCACAAACCAATGGGGCAGCAGAGAGGGCAAATCAGGGTCTCGAGCAGTACATATGTTGCTTTACCACACAACAACAAGACAATTGGTCGGAGTTGTTGCCCTGGGCTGAGTATGCACGTAATAACGCCGTTAACGAGACCACTGGCCACTCTCCTTTTTCTGCCATCTATGGTTTTTTCCCTCCGGCTCTACCGCTTCAGTTTACTGAACAGGCCATCCCGGCTCCCGATGACCATCTCACTCAACTGCAAGAGATTTGGAGACAGATTCGAGAAAATATGGAGCGCAATGTTGCTGTCCAGAAACGCAAGGCTGACAGGCATAGGTTACAAGCTCCCTCCTATAACGTGGGGGATAGAGTTTGGTTGTCTACTAGGAATGTGAAGTTGCGGGTGCCTTCTATGAAAATGGCACCTCGGTTTATTGGTCCATATAAGATCATTCGCCGCATTAATCCTGTGGCTTATGCTCTTGCCCTTCCTAAACATCTTCGCATGCACAACGTCTTCCACACCTCCCTACTGAAGCCATTGTTGTGTAACAGGTACACGCGGGTCGTTCCTCCTCCTCCACCTATTCAGGTTGATGGTGAATCTGAGTATGAGGTTAGGAGGGTTTTGGATTCTAGGCTGTGCAGGGGCACTCTGCAGTACTTGGTCGATTGGGTGGGTTATGGTCCAGAGGACCGGTCCTGGATTCCAGCTTCCGACATATCTGCCTCTAGGTTGGTCAGGGCGTTCCATGCCTCGCACCCCGATCGCCCTGGTGGTCGTCCTGCCACTCGTCCTGTTGGTCGACCGGTGGCCTCCCGTGGAGAGGGGGGTACTGTAACGTTGGGAGCTTCCAGCCCTACCTGTGTGCTTGAGGGCAGCATGTCTGATGCTGCTCGCTGACCAACGCCCGGTTTAAATGGAGACAGGCAGGGAGGTGGTTGCAAGAGGCGTGGCTTGAGTGGGGGGCGTGGCCTGGTGAAGGTCTTTAAAAACCCTCAGTGTATTCTCAGCAGTTGCCAGATCGTGGTTATCCATACCTGAGCTCCTTGTACCTGACTGCTATTTGAATTAACCCATTATTGACCTCTGCTTGTTTCTGACTATTCTGCCTTCTGTTGCCCTAGACCATTTTCTTGTACTACGCTACTGCTCTGATATCGACCCTGCTATTCCATTTGACCATTCTGAACTCTGTATTCCTGATTCTGGCTCGGCTGACTACTCCCCGTGTTGTTAACCCTATCTGTCTAGCTAGTTTACCTGGCCAATTCTAAGGACCAGACAGTTAGATCTTTCATGGCTACTCTGTTGGTAGCTTCTGGGTTCTGTGGAGTGTGGGGCGTTAAGTACTGCGTGGTGGGATCTGGGAACCATGACAATGCCCCTCTCCTCCAGTCGCTGGACCCATTACAAGGGGGGTATCAGTTCCCATGGGTCCTGGCTGAGGGTGTTGGGACAACACGGAGGGGGCGCGCGCTGCAGGTTCATATGCAGCTGGGGCATCTGCTACTGCTGCAAAATATGATGGACAAGGAGGGGGGTACAGGAAATCTTCCGGCTGATCTTGCAGCACATGTAA
Organism: Leptobrachium leishanense; assembly: GCA_009667805.1. NCBI lineage: Eukaryota > Metazoa > Chordata > Amphibia > Anura > Megophryidae > Leptobrachium > Leptobrachium leishanense. The sequence goes on from RXON01004912.1 coordinate 33,995, forward strand.
TAGTTTAGGGGCTGCGCTGCGCCACGCGTGTCCCACTGCCAGCATTACTAATGCGCTTTTATCCTTCACACAATACCTCCATATATCTATATAGGGATATTGATCTGGATGCCCAGGACTCCCTGTGACTGCCAAATGGACACCCTGTATGATTACGGGGTCCATTGATCCCTCCGGGGGGCCATGAAGGATTCAATATAGGCCATTCAGTTTCACACAGTGTTCGCAACTTGCTCTTGTGCAGTTTCTTTCCATACTGGTGAAGTGCATACAGAGTCTCGAAATTGCGTATCATATATTCCAGGGGTGTTTCACCCTCCCCTGTTTTTTTTTATTTAGAAGACCCGTTACCCATAGCTATTCTTGAAGACAATATATATATATTTTTTTTTACAGTGCAGATGTAACTTGCAGAAAAAACACTTTAAAATTAACTGTCTGATACTTCACACAACAGTTCTTCTCGTATCGTTATTCACTTCCTCCTTCAGTAGCCGACTGCAGTCGCATTAGTCGGAAACTTACCTCCAGAGTCCACTCTCAGATTTGCTTCCTTGCTAAGCAAGTAGGCACACACCCACTCACAACACTCTCAGCAATCACTGCACATACTGTATCAGATAGATCCAGCACAAAACAGTACATAAATAGTTCTATTCTTTCAGGTAACTTCTCCTCAGAGAGGGAACAAGTCCACTTTCCTACACACTCAATACTAGATATAATACACATAAAATACAGACACTATATTCAGAGAACAGTTCTTTTGTTGCAGACAGCTAGCTCTCAATCATTGAACACAAGTACCTACTGCAACATCAGTATATACTTCACCATCAGTATTTATAAACCCTACTGTAAAAGGTTTTTTTTTAGCACTAGGGGGCGGCTTGTCCCCTTGTCGGGAATTTTAACACTTTCTTTAGTTAATCCGGTCTGGCTTTAGAGAGTATTACAAGCTCTCTTGAGGCTCTACAGACCTCTCTATTCCTTGCTAGAGGGCAGTCTATCCCCTGCTTCTTCTGTTATCACACACAGATACAGAAGTCTGGATCCACTTCCTTCGCAGCGCAGACAAATCTATGGCGTTATTCAACACACAAAAATACAATTTGTTTAGTTACCCCCTTTCGCCGTGGCGTCACCAGTTTCCTCAGCCAGTTCCTTTTCATGGATTCTCAGTCAGGAGTGTGCCCCCAGCAGGTTGATGGTCCACAGGGCGAGAACTCTCGCTTGGCGCCTTAGGAGGAGATCAACATACCTGGAGCTGGCTCCTGCTGGATTCCACTGAAAGTGCAGTAAATACTGCCGTTCAAGCCTCCTTGTCAAACCAAGGACCAATCACCAGACGAGACCCCAGAACTGTTGCAGCCAGCTGACCGGGAAATCTCGGGTGATGGTTCGACAAAGGAAAGCAGACGGAGGCCTTTGTTTCAAAAGAAAGATGGCATTTATTCAGCTGGACTCAAGTGCAGATCAGATCTGCGGACAAAGACTTGAGTGGCGAGAACAACAAATTCAGCTTGCTTTATACAATGTTCCAGAAAATGCAGTTTCCTCCCCTGCTTCCCTCCCACCATACCCAGATTAGCACGTGACGGTTACTATATGTCTGAGTTAGGACCTAATTTTACACAAGATATCATCTTTCCCCTTTACTCTCCTTTCTTTAGGTTTCCAGCTGCCAGTCATAATTCTGCGTTTGTCAGCTCTTCCTTCTCGACTTTGCTGACAAACCACATTCTTTAACCACTTGAATGCTAAGGACGCGCTCAGCGCGTCCTCAGCATTCCCCCTGGTATGCGGAGGACGCGCTGAGCGCGTCCTCGCATTGGGGTCAGCGTTCGGCCGGGTACCGGCCGATCGCTGGCCCCTCCGGTGCGGGCTGACATCCTGGATGTCAGCCCGGCATCCGGAGCAGTGGCCGCCATTATTATGTGTCATCGCGCCCCCGCGATGACACATAATTCAGGCGCCCCCCCGCATGTGCGGAGGAGGCGCCTGAAAGGGAGGGGGGGGAGGTCCTTCGGACCTCTCTCCCTCCCGATCGGCGGCTCACAGGGGCTTAACCCAGGCATCATTTGGAAGGGCACAGCCTGCCCTTCCAAATGATGCCTGGCATTAACCCCTGGGGAGCTGGATCGCAAATCGGCGCTGAAAAGCGCCGATTTGCGATCCTTCCCGGGAGCTGGCCGACATCTTGGATGTCGGCCAAGCTTCCGGGAACTCCCCCAGAGGACTGGCGTCATCGTGCGCAGCACGATGACGCCAGTCCTAGCATTAACCCCTAACTGCCACGAAGTGTGGAGATAGGGAGTTCCAATGAACTCCCTATCTCCCGATCCGTGGCAGTTAGGGGTTAAATTTTGATATCGTTGGATCGGCCAGAGCATGGCCGTTCCAACGATACCAAACATGAAAGTAAAAAAAATTGTAAAAAAAAAAAAAAAAGAAAAATAAAAATAAAAAAAAATTAAAAAAAAAAAATAATAAAAAAAAAATAAACACTTTTTTTTTTTTTTTTTTGTTTTGTTAATGCAGCAATATTGTTCCCATTTCAATTATAATGTGAACAATGATGCTGCATTAACGATTTTTGTATGCGGTGCGTTTGTTAAAAATGGTGTCATTTTCCCCAAAAAAAATGTAACGAGACCCCATCTCTAATTTTTTTAACAAGCGCACCCCATACAAAATATATCCGCAATTGCTCGCATGTTAAAATGTGGAAAAAAACACTTTACACGCTGTAAATTATTGAAAATACATATTTTATTGCATTTTTTGTTATAATATACAAACATGACATAACGTATACATATAATAATGACATATTATGAATCTACCGAGTCTGACGGAAAGAACGATATATAATATGTCGATGTCATATACTAAAATAAGCCTTCAAAACACGTTTAAACATGATGCGCAAAACAGGTAAAAAATGACCTCAGCACAGGGGCGGGAAAAGCCTCAGCAGCGAAAGGGTTAAGCAGGCAGACTGAAATAGGGTCTCAAGAGCACACAAGGACAGCAAGTTTATTTTAAAACACGAATTGGATGAACATCAAAATGGCAGATCACTAGATTAGTATAGTTATAAATTAAATCCCAGGAGGTGCTATCTCATTAACACATCCTCCATTGTCTTCAACCCTCAGACTCTGTAGTGCAAGACTGCCTGCATTCTCCACCATATGTGATTGACCATCACAAATTAGGGATTAGTCTGCATAGTCTTCTAGGGCAAGTTTGACAGAGACTGGAAATACTTAAGACAACTTTATTTTTTCAGGTAAATGTGTCTCACATGCAATTCAAAATTAAAGTTAAACAGAAAACAAATCCTCGCTCTCACCAGAGCAATAACTAAACACATAGGATAGAGACAGAATTAAACAAATTAGAAATAGAAGTTAAGAACAAAAAGAGAAGTAAATACAATCGAGACCTTAGAGACTATACCAGTCATAAAGTTTGGGTGTTCCAAAATCACAGTGCCAATAAGAACTTTAGAGGTAGGAATGGTACTAAAGCTCTAGCAGACCAGTATCCAGACACCGATACCAGTGCCCATTTAAGAGGAACTTTCCCAAATAGAAAGAATAGTACTAGAATGGAGGAATCAGTGAGGAGGAAAATTCCCAGGTTACAACAATTAGATCAAAATTCCTACCAACACACACAACGCTCCAATCCCCACAGCAATTACCCAAGAACTCCACGTCAATTCTTTCCAGTACGTGAAGATTCCACAAAGTTAAGAACAACACGTCCCCTAAGATCCGATGCCTTTGAAAGACATCAACAATCAAATTATCACACTAATCGTCCCTATAAAGAAAGAACGATTCACGAGGAACATCAAGTGACCAATGGACGTTATCAATCTGTTCCGATGCATAATAGATTTCAGCCTCTCACTCGAGAATGTGATGATTCAGCCCACAATGATAGTAGGACAGATTTGGGGAAGGAAGTCCCTCAAAAGGACAGATACAGGGAACGCATCAAGGGTGCCACAGGTGGGAACCATATGGAAAAAACCCCAAAGAAAAGAGCCTTTATGGAAGAGGATCTAGAGGAGGGAGAGTGGCACAGAGAAGGAAAAAGAGGGAGAACATGGAACCAATAGATGTCTTTAATCTGAGCAGTAAAACCCTCACTAAAGGACAACTTGGGGTGTTAAGTAAGGGCCTTAAATATATCCCTACGAATCAAGGAAATACTTTTAATACCTACGTAGATTTACAAAAATTCAAACGTAAGCTATGCCTCAAACGTTTCTTTATTAAGACTCCATTAGAGAGACATAATATAGATAATCAGTATATTCATACCAAATTAAAAGAAAAATCCACCTTCTACCCCCACCATATGATATCCAAGGAAATTGAAACATTCAAACAGATGATCCATATGGACATCAGAAAATTACAATTTAATACCAATAAAAGTAAATTTAAACCAAAAAATCTAACCCCATTAGAATATAAAGGATACACACAACTTAAACAGGATCAAGATATAGTCATCAAACCTGCAGACAAAGGGGGGGGGTTGTTATTCTCGATAAAGAACAATACCATCAGGAGGCGATGAGGTTACTGTCAGATCAATCTACTTATCAAATTTTAGACACAGACCCAACTAATTCCATTAAAGAATTATTTTTTGAATTCTTACAAAAAGGAAAGGATAAGGGTATACTAAATGATAGAGAATATAAATATCTAAGGGTTGATCACCCACACATCCCTGTTTTCTACCATTTACCTAAGTTACATAAAAACAATATTAATCCACCAGGGCGCCCTATAGTTTCAGGTATTAATTCTGTTTCGTGCAAAATCTCAGAATATATTGACCATCTTCTCCAACCCCTTGTGGTAAAAACTTCTGCATATCTGAAAGATACGATAGCTGTTCTACATCTTTTGCAAGATCTAACCTGGGAGGAAGGATTTCTAATGGCTACCTGTGATGTTAGCTCCTTGTACACTATCATTTCCCATAAGGCTGGCTGCGATGCAGTTGAATTTTTTCTGAGAGAGGCTGACATCTTTGCAGACGAACAGATTGATTTCATTATGAAAGAGATACGTCTGATTCTACATAACAATTACTTTTGGTACCATGATACATATTACTTACAAACGCATGGCACAGCGATGGGGACGAGGTTCGCTCCCAGTTATGCCAATCTGTTCATGGCGCACTGGGAGAACAGTGCGGTATGGACAGGGCATGGCTGGGGTTCGAGCCTCGTCCTCTATAAACGCTATATAGACGACATACTCATCATTTGGAGGGGCACGAAGCCCCAACTTGAAGATTTTATTAATCACCTCAATCAGAACCCTTTCGGTATTAAACTTGAGCACAACATCAGTGGTGAACAAGTCAATTATTTAGATCTCAATCTCTATGTGAAGGAGGGCCACATAGAGACAAGCACTCATTTCAAAGATGTAAAGGTTAATGGCTTCATTGATGTCACAAGTCATCATTATCCTCCCTGGTTAAAGGCAGTCCCTAAGGGACAGATGACATGAATAAGAAGGAACTGCACCGAGACAAACCTCTTTATGTCCCAATCCCAGAGATTAATTGAGGATTTCTCGGCCAAGGGATATGAAAGGAGTCAACTCCTTTCTGTGCGCAATGAAGTCTCCAAAATAGATAGGACTACACTTTTAAAATATAAATCACACTCTAATAGTGACATTAGATCCTTACCATTTGTGCTAGATTATAATCTTACTAATAAGGTCATCTCACGCTCAATAAGGCGACACTGGCCAATCCTTAAACAAGATCCGCTACTTAACACTCTTCTACCAGACCACCCCACCATTATCTATAGAGGGGGTAAGAATTTCGGACGTCATTTAACCAAAAATCATTTACGTACTCAAATCAAAAATAAAAACCCCTTTGGTTTTGATATGGGCTTTTACGGATGTGGGTAATGCATTGCCTGCAGAAAGACAGGCAGCCGCAAAAGATTGGTTCGAACCATCGACACTTCTTATAATCAATCAACTTTCCCTATTCGTCAAATTATCACCTGTCATAGTAAGAACGTCGTCTATTTACTCAAATGCCCTTGTGGTAAACGTTATGTGGGTCAGACCTCAAGGGCCCTATACATCAGGATCAACGAACATCTTTGCAATATCACTCGAGGTTATGACAAACATAGCGTGTCTACACATTTTAAGGATATTCATTCCTGAAACCCCAAGGGTTTGGAGTTCCAGGGTTTGGAAATAATTACATGGGATTGGAGGGGTGATGACATGCACTCCAAAATTATCAAGTCAGAGATGCGCTGGATTTATCTTTTAGATACCCTCCTCCCTATGGGATTGAATGCGGACTTTGAAGTCTGCCATTTTTTATAGTTTTTCCTTTCTATTTTTTCTTTTCTGGCTTCTGAATTATATACTTAGGTTTTTTGTGTATATTATCTTTTATTAAAGACACCACATATTTCCTTTTTTTGTCATTGTATCACTCCTGTGCTATATACAGTATTTTTCATGTTTCATGAATTTATGCATGTAATCCACATCTTTATTCTATTATATATTTTTTGACACATTTTTATTTTTATTTCTCTGCTTTTGTATATTTCCCTTCCGGACCATTGTGTAGTGGCCGCTGGACTTTTTGCCCCTGGACAAGAGGATTTTCTTTTCCTTTCTTTCTTTTTCTTTTTTTGCTTTATGTTTTTTGAAGGTTCTTCCTCCTTTTTCCTATTTTGGGATCTCTTCGATTATCTGGAGAAGCATACAGACATTTCTTCCTTATTCCACGAACCGGAAGTTCCGACGCGTGAAACGCAAACCGGAAATCATTGCCTGACCCGCAGGCGCATATCCAATAGATGAGACGCAAACCGGAAGTTCCGGAATTCGTGAAGTATATCGGCAACAACGGTGAACCGCACGCCAATAACATGTCTTCTCCAATTATTGGGACACTATTTAAGATCATGTATGGACACTCAAGGGGTTATTATCGACTGAGGAAGCCTGCAGAACGGCAGGAGAAACGCGTTTCAGTTTATCCCCTTTATCTTTTGTTATTCATTATATTTGGTTTTATCTGGAATAAATTTTTATTTCTTTAATACTCTTATTCTTCAATACTCCTATTTTATTTGCCATTTTTATTTGCCATTACCTATTATCCGTATCTATCTTCTAATCATCTGAGATCCAGGAACCTACGATCCCGGTATCCACAAAGTCTCAAGAAGGGTGAGACCTACCCAAAACGGTCTGAGGCCTTACCTACTGAGCCACCCTAACAAGAGGCTCTATACCACGTGAGTGTGTCAATCCTTTTTTTGTTATACAGTACCAGCATAGCAATATTACGCTATACCCTCTCCATTTGTCCGAGGTCACATTCATGTCACTTCGCCATTCTGGCCAAGAGAGAGTGTATATAAGAACAAGAAGCATGACAAGAACCATCAAATACTGCGGGTAAAGCTCCCCCTCAAGTGGCTTGCAGGCGCTGACAGAGAGCCTCACAGGCTCCACCTTTGTGAGTGTGCAATTGTTACCTTCTGTCAATGCTCATTTTTTACCTTTGGTACTGCGCAATTTGTGTGTTTTTTTTTCTATTTTATAGGTATATTTTGTTGTTTTTTTTCTACTGGTCTATATCTGAGATGAGTATACTCTTTGTATTCTACTTTTGACACCTGGTGAGAGTGTTCTAAGTGTTTGCTTTCTTTTGCGCTCCCTGATCTGCCTTCTCGGCATATCTACTCTCTTCTACTGTATTTGTGGGTGAGGAATACACCCATTGGTGAGCTGCAACTATCCATTTCTGTGTTTAGAGTCAATTTTTAGCGCCGCATTAACATCTTTTACCCATTCAATTGGGTTCCTTTGTTGAATAACTAAACACAGTCAATCCCTGACTAACACTGGATGGCTAACTCCATTTAACAGTAAAACAAAACTCTCAGCACATGAAAACACATATATATACCTTTCAGTCTTTTCACCTTGAAAGCTATGTCCTCTCTTGTTCACCATCAGCAAGAGCAAGGCCTTGAGTAGTTCCTGCTCTGAACTTTTAACCCCTTAGTGACCGCGGACGTACCATGTACGTCATGGCCACGGGTCTCTTTTAGACCCGCTGACGTACATGGTACAATCTGCAGTCTTTTGAGTGCTGGAAGCGATCCGATCGCTTCCAGCAGCTCAAAAGCCATTGCAGGCTGCCTGGGAGTCCAGGCATCCGTGCAATGGCGGTTAGAAGTGCCGGGGCACCTTGTGATCGCTCCCCGGGAGCTATCAACATCCGGTTTGACCGGAAAGGTGCCCCGCACTTCTACAGAGCGCTGGAAGCGATTGGTATCGCTTCCAGCTGCTCTGAGTATATTGAAGGGATGCCTCGACATCGAGGCATCCTTGCAATATGGTTACCTGCCGCCGGTCCGTCCGTGATCGCTCCCCCGAGCGATCACTTCCGGTAGCGGCAGGCAGGGCCGGATTAAGAGTATCATGGGCCTGGTGCTGAGGATTTTGGTGGGCCTTTTTATAGAAATAAAATGAAAAACGCAAAGCATTTTTTGTCAACATACATTAAATGTTTTAATTGCCATCAAAGTGCCATAACAGAAACATATTGAAAATATTTCTTTTTTGTAAACAATAGAAAACTTATTAAATAAAACCAAAATAAATATAACATTTGCAACCATTTTCCTAAATATAAACATATAAAACTATTTAAATATAAACATATGA
>RXON01004913.1:0-42986 GCA_009667805.1 Leptobrachium leishanense
AGGTGGATGCAGAAAGAAAGAGTATCCTTGTTGTTTATTAAGAGAAGTTAAAAAGCATTCCTTAACATTATAGCTTAACAGCTTTCGTCCAAATCACTCAAATACAACCGCCCTTTTAAAGGTTTGCAATGATATCCAAGCTGGCATGGAACAAGGAAACCTAACTGGAGCCATCTTCCTTGATTTTACCAAGGCCTTTGACACTGTAGACCATGGCATCTTGTTAAAAAAACTTAAAGGTATTGGTGATCGCACGCTAACCTGGTTTCAATCAAATGTATCTGATCGGTCGCAATATGTGTCCATTTCTGGCAGCTCCTCCCTCCCAGTCACTTGCGGTGTACCCCAAGGCTCAATACTCGGCCCCCTGCTATTTACAATATTCATAAATGATCTGCCTAACATCTGCAAAGCCTCAACTGTACACATGTACGCAGACGACACCGTAATCTATACCAGCAAACCAAATCTCCCGCAGCTGGAGGCCGTGCTACAAGAACAATTCACAGAGGTAGAAAAGTGGATCAAACACAACAAACTTTTTTTAAATACTGACAAAACTGTAACAATGCTCTTTGGAACAGCACCTAAACTACATAAATTGCAAAATCCCCATCTATGTGTTGGGACAAAATTAAACGGCACGCTGACCACAGTCACTTCTCTCAAATATCTAGGTATGTGGTTGGACCCAAATCTATCCTTTGGCCCCCACATCGAAAAACTCTCATCTAAAATTTACCCCAAACTAGGTGCCCTGTACAGAAACAAATCCTGCCTGAGCCCCATGGTAAGAAAGCAAATTGTACAACAAATGCTAATGCCGGCTATTGATTATGGAAATGTAGTGTAGGCAGCAGCCCCGCAAACACACCTTCAGAAACTTACTACATTGTATAACTCATTCTGCCGCTTTGCACTACAATGTAACTACATGACCTACCATTGTGACATGTTAAAAGAGCTAAATTGGCCATTGCTGGAGTCTAAATGCACCCTTCACCTTTCCAACCTGGTGTTTAAGAGCTTTTCTGGGAAGCTGCCACCCTATCTGAATAGACTGCTTCCCCCAACAGCTCCCTCAACCTATAACCTCTGATCCAGGACCAGCACCTTACTTGCAATATCACAATACAAAAAGACAGTGGCTTGGTCCTCATTTTCCTACAGAGCACCGCAGTTATGGAATAACCTCCCATACGCCATCAAATCTTCCCCCAGTCTTAAGTCACTTAAGAGCTCCCTATTAACATACCTCAATGCGGAATGCACCTGTAAACATGTAACATAATGACTATTTTACTTACATATTTATTTTCTGTTAATCTGTATGTTTGTGTTGTTTTCTTAATATCTTGCATTGTATTAGTTTGTATTTCTGTAACAACTGTAACATTTCAATGTTCTTGAACCCAGGACATACTTGAAAACGAGAGAAATCTCAATTTATCCTTCCTGGTAAAATCCTTTATAAATATATAAATAAATAAATTAACCCTGTGTCATGAAAACTGTAATATTTTCCTCCAAGTGTTTGTTCTCGGCTATGATATTTGCCTTGACCTTAAATGGTAGCCCCAGATGATAAGTGACACAACTGTACACAGTGATTCATATAGATCAGAACCTAAATTTTTGAAATGTATCTCCTCTTATGTATGATATCCCTTCACATCATGTGCTGAAAGTGGCTTCTACCATACATCACGTAAGTCACTACATCATCACATGAGTTTCAATACAAAGGGTTTTTTTGAGGACTGTGTCAATTCCAAAAATCTGTGGCCACTGAGGTCTTCCAATCTTACCAGCCCAGTTTTCTTTTCGTGGGGATATTTGAACGTAAGATTGTACTGTAACAAGTACCTCATGATAGATGCCTTTACGGATAACATTAGGAAAGAGACCCAAAACATGAATCATGTAATATTATGATGCATTAATCTGCTGCCACTTCCAACACTTACCATGACGGGTGTGCTCAACATTAAAGGAGGTATGTTTTTTTTAAACTCTCATTAATTTCCATACATTCGTTTGCAATCAATAACTAAAACTATCAGTTCTGGTCCATATGAATCACTCTGTATAATCAGTGCATTGCCTTTCTAAACTTTGCTTAGTTTGTAATAAACATTATCAGCATTTCACCTCATTTTCATATCTGTGGTATGTATTGGTGCTTTCCAGCAGTACAACACTTGCATACATTATAATACCACATGTCTACAATATGGGAGTTACTTTTAGTGCAGTAGTAACTAATTGATTTTTATTTTCATAGCATAGAACATGTGTAATACCAAAATAATTGATAGTGTACTGTAGTTATTCTATTTACGATCTTTGTATAAAAACAAGTATGGATTTTTAAATCAAGTATTTCGACATCTGAATGTAATTTAATGATGGCCATGAAGTATCACACACTGAGTATAATCCATATCCCTTGGGGATGTTATAGCACAGTGATGATGTTCTATGTTCTGGGATCAAACTTTCTGCTACAAGGCACGTACTGTTATGTAAATGCATTGTACAGTTTTTTTCAGGCTGTGCAAAGGCTTTTCCCTCTAAATCCTGAACAGGTGGTAGTTTTCAAATCCCATGATTTTCCTAGAAATCTTTCACAGTACCTGAATTTCGACTTTTATGGAGGTCATTGTTACAGTATCGCCTGAAGGTACATTCTGACAATGCACCTATTCTTTGTTTTTGTTTCACCTGAGAAATATGTAGTAAGATATTGTCAGGGTAGTCAGTCTGGTCTTGATTTATTCTTATTTGTCTCTGTTGATTTAACTCAGTTACAACAAGAGTATAACAGTGTGCCCTTATTACTGGAAATTAATATGATTCATCCATCATTGTCAGCATCGATTTAGCATACGAAAGTCAGATAAAGTAACAACTACATTATAACACAAACTAATATGACCTTGTTCTTTATATTTTAGGTACAGTATTATATATTGCTAATGTTAACTAAGAATCACCACGACCATCATTACCACAGCAAAATGCTTTGATTTGTCTGTATCCTATTCTGCGTTTCCACTAGTAAGTTTTAAGGATTCCCTTGAGGAAATGCAGACTGATTCCTGCAATGAGCCTCAAATCATATCACCTGTGCTGTGCTTCAGATATCTGGAAAACCTGTCCTGTTAGGGGTACATGAGGAGCGGTTGGGAACCACTGATGTAGAACTACCTGCATATATTCCTAAGAGTTTCACTGTCAACATGCTATCAGTTATGTAAGGCTGGGTTCAGACAAGCGCACTACGTACGCCCATAATGACGTGCCTCCCGGCATGCGTCCCAGCGTTGTGACGCTTCGATGGGGCTGGCCACATGCTGTAGCGCATGCACGAATTGTTCGCGCTACGGCGGACATGCTGCAGTCATGCTGTAAGCCTCCCCATCGAAGTGCTACGACAGGGCTGCAAGATAGAGAGGACTTTTTTCAGGGGTACTTGCTGGCACTCAGTACCAGCACCTCACCAGCAGTATGAACTAACAGGAGAGAGCATGATGCTCCTCCCTTCTCCTGCAGTGGCAGGCAGAGAATCGGAAGCGCTTGGCAGCTCATATTGCTCCTGAAAGCTTCCGATTGTCAGGAGTGTATGTAAGGACCGATAACCCCCCTCGTCTCCCAGTAAATGACAAGGGAGGGCTGATTAAATAAGATCTCCCCTCTGTTTCTTCAGTGCCCCAGCTCTGGCAGATGTGTGTAAACATGCTGCACCCCCTCTTTCTGCAGCCGCTGAAACTTTGAACAGCATGGCGAGGGGGGTGCAGCATATTTAAACACATCTGCCAGAGCTGCGGATTGAAAGGCAAGTGGTGTGATCAGAGGAGCTGGCACTGTAAGGTGGTACAGGTGACCGCCTAAGAGCGCAAGACCAGGAGGGGGTGCAAAAAAAATTTGAATCCCTGGTCACTTGCCTTGACAGGGACCCACATTTTTAAACTGCCTGACGCTGTGTCCCTGCTACTCCTCCTCTAAGATGCAGCCAGTGTCGAGCAAGTTGCATTGTATCTGCCAGATCAGAGAGCAGACTCCCCCACAGTGCTGGATACGGAAGCCTGCTCTCTCTCTCCTCCTGGTCCCTTCCTTCTTGCTGGTGCCTGGCCCTCTCTGATGATGTCAAGAGGAGGGCATGCCAAAAGAAGTCTACACTGCTGCCTTACCCCCAGCCTCCCCAGAAGTTCCAGACAGTGTGTGGTGCACCCTGGAAGATGAGAAGGTGGAAATTTAAGTTGTGGCTCTGCAGGGACTCAGTGACAGGCCGGCCTCAGAACAAAGAAAAAAACTGCTGCTGCTGCTTCCAAAAACACTTCAAGACAGCATTTAAAAATATCAGCTCTGGCAACACAGGTATGTTCACCTGGTCCTGCTGTTACCACCATGTGGGAGTGTTCTCAAGGTCAAACACCCTCTCATTGGAGTCCCGCAATATTATTCAAACAATACTTGGTGGTTAGTGGAGTTTCATTGCTGTGGATCTCATACACACTGCGCTTTACTGTGAGTTTCATTGCTGTGGAGCTCATACACACTGTGCATTACTGTGAGCTTCATTGCTGTGTAGCTCATACACACTGCACATTACTGTGAGTTGCATTGGTGTGGAGCTCCATACATACTCAGAAAATCTGTGAGTTTCATTGATGTGGTGCTCACAAATTATTACTGTTATTAATATTATCATTCATTATATAGCGCCAACAGTTTCCGCAGCGCTTTACAATAACCAAAGGGAACGAAATACATATAAACGAACATAAGATGGAAACAAGGCATAGAGGGCCCTGCTCATAGGAGCTTACAGTCTAAAGGAGATTGGGTTGAGGAAGATAAGAGGAATTTTACTGGACGGCAGGATCATTAGTGCCAGTGGTTTGGGAGCGGTGGGGCAATAGAAGTGGCTTCAATCATGTGTGAGTAGGTGAGCAGAGGGATGAGTTGCATCAGTGATGTGGCACGCTAATCTGTAGAGATGGGTTTTGAGGGATTTCTTGAAGGCCTGAAGGTCAGGGGAGAGTTTGATAGGGCGAGGCAAGTCCTTCGACAGTGCAAAAAAAAAAGCTTCTACGGTATAAAAGGAAAATTTATAGTGCACACTGTATCATATAAGCAGTCCTGCAAGAGATATTTAGAACTGCGCACCAGAGATAAAAGAACACATGCATATCTGAGCCAGGTTCCAATGTCAGGAACAGTCAGTCTCTTCTCCTCTCCAAGGGTTTCCAGCCAGATGAACCTTTGTGCGTGGAATCAAACTTAATCAAAATTAATATGAAAAATTATAAAAAGTTGAAAAGGATATGAAAAGCTATTTTGTGCATCAAGGTGCTGGACGTTGCAAATGCGCTGCGTCTGACATCTCCTCATCACTCACACAGAACGCTACGCGGAAGTGGCGCACTCTACGCGTCCGTCTAGCTTTTTTACGTTCTTGCCTAACTTGCAAGCGTTTGCCACGTGTGTTGTGCGTGCGCAGTTCTGTGCGCACGTACTTCGTGTGTGGGTCTCTATTGATCATGATTCTATGCTGCGACGGATAATAAACTGTGAGTCAACACGGACGTGATCACCGGCTTTACACCGGCTTTAGTTGACTAAATTTTTTTCCGACTAAATCTAAATAAAAACTAAGTTAAGATGTCTAAAAACTACGACAAAAATCCACTGACATTTTAGTTGACTAATAAAAACTAGACTTAAATGTTACGGAAGAATTATTTTGGAAGAGATCCAATCAGAACTAGTTTCAAGTAGGGATGAGCGGTTCGGGTTCGGACGGTTCGGGGTTCGACCCGAACTTGGCCTGTTCGATGAGATCGCGAACACCGAACATTTCCGGGTGTTCGCCGCTATCTTCGACCACAATGGACCACAATGCATTTTCCCACTGGCCTGAAGCTCGTAATTGGCTACAGCCATGCACCTGACCACAGGTCTGGTGCAAGACTGTTCAACCACTAGCCAATCACCGCTCAGAGTCCTGATTGGGCAAATTTTGCCCAATCATGGCTCACAGAGCTAAGTCCCGCAGCACACTATATAACGATTCCACTGCCGATTCTGCACGCATTTCAGAGGAGATTTCAAAGGAGATAGTTGTGTCTTGTTACTGCCGGTCTGCCACGCTACTGGGGGGGTCTGGGGGTCTCATTTCTACCAAATATCAGGAATTTAGGTGATGTGTGTCTTGTCACTGTGCCAG
Organism: Leptobrachium leishanense; assembly: GCA_009667805.1. Taxonomy (NCBI): domain Eukaryota; kingdom Metazoa; phylum Chordata; class Amphibia; order Anura; family Megophryidae; genus Leptobrachium; species Leptobrachium leishanense. The sequence goes on from RXON01004913.1 coordinate 6,233, forward strand.
CAAGTTTTTGTGGGGTTTACAACTTTCTTTAAAATATTTGTGAATTGAGGTGATCTTCTGGGTCTTGTCACTGTGCCAGCAAGTCTTTTTGGGTCTCATTTCTACCAAATATCAGGGAATTTATGTGATGTGTGTCTTGTAACTGTGCCAGCAAGTTTTTTTGGGGTTTACAACTTTCTTTAAAACATTTGTGAATTGAGGTGATCTTCTGGGTCTTGTCACTGTGCCAGCAAATCTTTTTGGGGGTCACAAATTTCTAAAAAATATTTGGGAATTGAGGTGATCTGTGTCTCGTCACACATCCAGTACCACGCTGTATTTCGGGGCTCACTAATTTCTACAAAACATTTGTGAATTGAGGTGATCTGTCTCTTGTCACACAACCAGTACCACGCATTATTTTGGGGCTCACTAATTTCTACAAAACATTTGGGAATTGAGGTGATCTGTGTCTCGTCACACATCCAGTACCACGCTGTATATTTTGGGGCTCACTAATTTCTTTAAAACATTTGTGAATTGAGGTGATCTGTCTCTTGTCACTGCAGCAAGTATTTGGGGGTCACAAATTTCTACAAAACACATTTGTGAATTGAGGTGATCTGTCTCTGTCACACACAACCAGTACCACACTGTATTTGGGGCTCACTAATTTCTACAAAACATTTGTGAATTGAGGTGATCTGTCTCTTGTCACACAACCAGTACCACGCATTATTTTGGGGCTCACTAATTCTACAAAACATTTGTGAATTGAGGTGATCTGTGTCTCGTCACACATCCAGTACCACGCTGTATTTCGGGGCTCACTAATTTCTACAAAACATTTGTGAATTGAGGTGATCTGTCTCTTGTCACTGGCTGCCAGCTATCAGTGTGTCTCACTGAGTTATACCAGAGTTATTTAAATCTTTATACCAGAGTTGAATCAGAGTTCTGTATATATTAATCTATATATCACTCACCATGTCTGAAAGAACAAAAAGGACAGGCAGATGCTCCCAGACATAGATAAGAGGGCAAGCAGCCCCTGTGTCAGGTGGCTGTGCCTCTGGTCGTGGTGGACGTGGTGCATCCTCTGCAGGGGCACGCTTGTCCTTTCTAACTGGTGCTGGCCGTCTTAAGCAGCAACATACAGAGGACTTGGTGGATTGGCTAACCAGGCCATCCTCATCCTCCGAGTCCTCTGCCAGCCAGGCTTCTAGTGCTTTACAGGCCACCTCAGCTGCCAAAGCATCTAATGCAGCCTCCATGTCAACAGCTACTCCTGCTGTAGCCTCGCTATCACACACGGAGGAGTCAGCTGAATTGTTTGACTACAATGAGAGTGACATGCTGCTTGAGAATGCGCAAAGTACAGTGCTCTGATTCAATCTCTGAGGTTGAGGAGGGAGTATAATCAACCTAGAGGAAGGGGTGCCAGTGATGACACACAAATAACTGGCACTCATGTTGCCCCAGCAGCTGCAGCATACTGCCAAGTTGGCTCCAGTGACGAGGAGATAGGGGGTGATGATGACAATGATGATGAGGTCACTGAGTCCACCTGGGTGTTAGATCGACCAGAGGAATTAAGTGAGGAAGAGGGGGAGGAGGAGGCACAGCAAATACAAGGCACAACATCCTCTGTGACCAACCACAGCACTAGCCAGTCCAAGGCATCACATGTCAGAGCTGCTCCAGTGCAGAGTGCTGTTGTCTCAAAGAACACATGCAGGAACTCTGTTGTCTGGGAGTTCTTTATGAAATGTGCAGTACAGTGCAGCGTTGCTATTTGTAATCTATGTCAGATGAGGCTGAAGTGTGGGAAAGATACCGGACACTTGGGTACCACGTGCTTGAGGCGACATATGAATAAGTGCCACACATCCCGTTGGTGCAAAACTTTGCGTAGGTCCTCCTCCTCCTCATCTGTCTCTACCCCCACTGTATGTCCTGCCATGTCATTGCCTACAACCTCCACCGACAGGGATGATGCTACAGTAATGGATGTACCAGGTCCTTCCTCACAATGTGACATCATCCCAGTAGCTGAATATTTACGCAGACAGATTACGTTGCCGCAGCTGCTGCAGCGAAAGAAAAAATATAGTGCCAACCATCCCCAAGCACAGCGTCTAAATGCCAGCTTAGCAAAATTACTCGCATTGCAGCTGCTGCCTTTCCAGCTGGTGGACTCTGCTCTCTTCCGTGAATTTGCTGAATGTGCTGTACCACAGTGGCAGGTTCCAAAACGCCATTACTTTACACGCAAGGCCATTCCAGCACTATACCAGCACGTGGAAGACAATGTTATCGAGTCATTGGCAGTCAGCAGCAAGGTGCATGTGACTTTAGACACGTGGTCCAGCAAGCATGGACAGGGTCATTACATTTCCTTCACGGCACACTGGGTAACTCTGATTGCAGCTGGGAGGGATCCAAGACGGGGCTCTGTGCTGGAGCTTGTTCATCCACCACGCATCCAGAAAGCTGCTTGTATGAGGTCTGTCTGCTCCACCACCACCACCTCTTCCTCCTCCTCCTTCTCTGGCGAAGTGGCAGTTAAACTGACGCCTGACAGGGTCTACGCAATGGCTCAAGCAAAAAGATGCCATACTGTGCTTGAGCTGGTTTGTTTAGGGGACAGGAGCCACACCGGGTCAGAAATTTTGTCAGCTCTGCAGGGGCAGGTGCAGAGATGGTTAACACCATGCCAGCTTGAGCTGGGAATGATCGTCTGCGATAATGGCAGCAACCTTCTCTCCGCCCTACGCAAGGGTAAATTGACGCATGTACCATGCCTAGCACAAGTCCTAAATCTGGTGGTACAGCGTTTCCTAACCAAGTACCCAGGGCTGCCAGAGCTTTTCATCCAGGCCAGAAAAGTCTGCAGCCACTTCAGACGGTCATTCCCAGAAAGCGTTCGCTTGGCAGAAATTCAAAGAGAGTTCCACCTTCCCACAAACCGTCTGATCTGTGACATGCCCACCAGGTGAAACTCGACATTAGCAATGCTGCAGCGTCTGCACAAGCAGCAGAGGGCCATCAACGAGTACCTGTGTGAGTATGGCACAAGGACAGGTTCAGGTCAACTTGTTTTTTTTTCCCCCCGCAGTGGCTGATGATCAAGGATGCATGCACTGTACTGTCACCATTTGAGGAGGCAACAAGGATGGTGAGCAGGGACAGTGCATGCATCAGTGACACAATTCCTTTAGTGTTCCTGCTGGAGCACACTCTGCGGGGAATTATAGATGTGGCTCTAGAGGCAGAGCAGCGGAAGGAAGAGGAGGCCTTCCCTAGCTCTCAAGGCCCCAGTCTTTCCGCAGACAGCATTCCAGCGGGTCCTACTCAGATCAAACAGGAGGAGGATGAGGAGAAGGAGGAATATTTAAGTAGTGGTGGCATTGAAGGTGGGGATTCCTCAAGGGAGGGTTTTGTGTGCCCAGAAACAGAAGGGCTAGTGCGTGGCTGGGAGGAGGAAGTGCACGATACGGTCATCCTCATTGACCAGGAAGACTCGGAAGCTAATGCCACCTCCAACCTACGCTGCATGGGCTCCCTAATGATGCAAAGCCTGCTAAAGGACCCCAGGATTCGTGCTATCAAGGAGAGGGATCATTACTGGTTGGCAACCCTTCTTGATCCACGATACAAGGGGAAAGTTGCAGAGCTCATCCTGCCCGCACAGAGGGAGCACAGGATGAAAAAACTTGAGGACGCTCTAAAGCGACACTTGTGTAACACCTTTCCAGGCACTGGTAGATTACCAAGTGCTGACACACATGCTTCTGAGGCTGCGGGTGATCAGAGGAATAGTGGTGAAGGCCAGGGCCGCTTGACTGATGCTTTTTTTAAATTTTTTTTAGTCCACGACGCCCAGGGACGTCAAATGTAGGCACCCATTGCCAGCGTCTTCACCATATGGTGCAGGACTACCTAGGGGCAAGGGCAGACCTGGATACCTTTCCAGCAGATGATCCACTGGCTTACTGGGTGTTGAGATTGGATAACTGGCCAGAATTTAGCCAATATTCTATGCAGCTACTAGGTTGCCCTTCATCTAGCGTGCTTTCCAAAAGGACGTTCAGTGCCGCTGGAGGTTTTGTCACAGACAAAAGAGTGCGTCTGTCCACCGACTCTGTAGACCGGCTGACATTTATAAAAATGAATCAGTCCTGGATCAGCAGCTATCAATCCCCTGATGCCGAAGTAACGGAATAGATCGGGTATGTCTTCTGCATGCACAAAACCTCCAGCACTGAACTCTTCCACAATACCACAAAAGGGTTACGGTGTGAATGCACTTGCTGCCATGAAAGGCACAATATTTGGCTGCACTGATGCCTGTGCCAGCTTTATATCATTTTAATTTTTTGAACAGCAGGGTCCAACCCTGCACTCTTCCACAATACCACAGATGGGTTACTGTATGATGATACTTGCTGGCCTCACACCAAAGGCACAATATCTGGGTGCACTGACGCCCATTACCAGATCAAAAACTTTTCAATATAGGACCGTGCCTGGAGGAAATCCCGCTCTGAAGCTGATTTTGTTCACTTCAAGTTTATTCTCCGGTCATACACCGCTGCCCTCCACTTGGCCAAACAATCCTTCTTCTCATCTCTTATATCTACGCTGTCCTCTAACCCTAAACGGCTCTGGTCCACCTTCAACACCCTCCTCCACCCACCCGCACCTCCCCCCTCAGCTGCCTTCAACGCTCAAGACCTGGCAGATTTCTTCGTTAGTAAAACTCTAACTATCAGAAACGACATCCCATTTACCGCATTTGCTCATCATGTTTAAACGTGATTTTGAAGCCACATTTTGTTAAATGACCGACATGTTAGATATCGTCCTTTCCGGCAGACTCTGCAGATTCATACTATATCATTTTTATATGTATACGTCCTGTCCTGGCTGTATATTATGAAAAAAATGCAATAAAAATTGAATTTTTAATCATCCGCAGTGTGTAAAGTGTTGTTTTTTTTTCACATTTTAGCACATGAGCGTTTGCGGTTATGTTTTCTATGGTGCGCTTGTACAAAAATTAGAAATGGGGACTTGTTACATTTTGTTGGGGGGAATTACGTGATTTATAGCAAACGCACCCCATAGAAAAAAATCATTAGTGCATCATCGTTCACATTATAATTGCAATGTGAACAATATTGCTGCATTAATAAAAATATCACACAAAAAAAATACATGTTTTTATTTTCTTTTTTCTTTTTTTTACTTATACCTGGTCATGTTGGGTATCATTCGAAAGGCCATGCTCAGGCCTTTCGATTGACACCCTCCATGACCCACTAGATGCCTGGAGATATCGGGGTTCAAATGAACCCCTATCTCCACCAGGGGATTGGCCTGGGCAATATATATACGCATGATGTGAGCTGGCCTGGGCAATATATATATAAACACATGATGAAAATTTGCAAAGGATAAGGCACGCAAAGTGAAATTTTGATGTGTCTGAAATTGAAACTTACGTGACAACTTTTATTTATTTTTTTCATTAATTTAAGTTTGTTCAATAGAGTTAATTTAAAATGGTTTAATACAGTTTATTTATATTTATTTTACCTTTACTATTGGTGCTTTTCAAACTTTATTCTTAAGTAAAAAGAAATTTAGCAGTTTCATGTTGTGTTTTTTTTTTTGGGGGGGGGTGCAAGTAGCTGGTCTTGCCTAGGACGCAAAATAGTCTAGCACCGGCCCTGACCACATGGTCCACCCCTGCACTCTTCCACAATACCACAGAGGGGTTACTGTATGATGGCACTTGCTGGCCTGGCACCAAAGACTCAATAGTTGGCTGCATTGCCACTGACGCCTGTATCAGATTCATATCCTCAGAGGGGTGAGACTGTGTGACGGCACTGTTGCCGACGCTAAAGGCCCAATTTTAGGCTAGGGTCAAACGAACGCATTTTTCGCAGCGAACGCCAAAAAGTGCGTCCGAACGCATTGAGGTGTTTTTCACAGAAAGCGCTTAAACGGTCATACGATGCGCATTTTTGTGCATGATTCTTTACGGATCCAAACCAGGAAACTTGGGTGTCTGGACGTTATGTTGGCCAGACATGAGCAGCGTCTGACGTCTCCTAATCACGTACACACGCCGCTATGCAGACGCAGCGCAGTCTGTACGTCAGTACTAGCGGTTCGGCGTTCTCGAAAAAATGCGTTCATTTTCCACTTGCGTTGCGCGGCCGGACTTTCATGCGGCCGTACTTCGTATATTGGCCGTCATTGCGTGTCATTTGTGTCACGGTTCCCAGATCCCACCACGCAGTACTTAACACCCCACACTCCACAGAGCCCAGAAGCTACCAACAGAGTAGCCGTGAAAGATCTCTAACTGTCTGGTCCTTAGAATTGGCCAGGTAAACTAGCTAGACAGAAAGGGTTAACAACACGGGGAGTAGTCAGCCGAGCCAGAATCAGGAATACAGAGTTCAGAATGGTCAAATGGAATAGCCGGGTCGATATCAGAGCAGTGGCATAGTACAGAAAATGGTCTAGGGCAACAGAAGGCAGAATAGTCAGAAACAATCAGAGGTCAATAACGGGTTAATTCAATATAGCAGTCAGGTACAAGTAGCTCAGGTATGGATAACCACGATCTGGCAACTGCTGAGAATACACTGAGGTTTTTTAAAGACCTTCACCAGGCCACGCCCCCCACTCAAGCCGCGCCTCATGCAACCACCTCCCTGCCTGTCTCCATTTAAACCGGGCATTGGTCAGCGAGCAGCATCAGACATGCTGCCCTCAAGCACACAGGTAGGGCTGGAAGCTCCCAACGTTACAATTTGCTGCTAGTGCGGCCGTGATTAAGTGCGCCTAAACACACGTTAAAAGTGCGCTAGTCTAACCCCAGCCTTAAAGCACCTATTGTTACTTTCATCCAAAGCCTGCATAAGTTTCACAATAATTTAGCCAAAAAAAATCACTAAACCTGTTCTGCGTGTCTGACTCCTAAAACGTATCCTCTTTTCATACAGACTGCCGCCCCAAGCAGTTGTTTATGGATAGATTAAAGGAAGCATTTTACCGTCATTTGAAACATAATTTTTTTGTTTTTAAATGTTTCTATACATCCTACAAATCCGCCACTTCACAGGCAGGTTATGGGGACCTCCTAGGCACAATAACTGGAGCCATCTTCCTTGATTTTGCCAAGGCCTTTGACACAGTAGACCATGGCATCTTGTTAGGAAAACTTAAAAACTCTGGCATTGGTGATCGCACGCTAACTTGGTTTCAATCATATGTATCCGACCGATCACAATATGTGTCAATTTCTGGCAGCTCCTCCCTCCCGCTCCCAGTCACTTGCGGTGTACCCCAAGGCTCAATACTAAGCCCCCTGCTATTCACAATATTCATAAATGATCTGCCCAACGTCTGCAAAGCCTCAACTGTACATATGTACGCAGACGACAATGTAATCTATACCAGCAAACCAAATCTCCCGCAGCTGGAGGCCATGCTGCAAGAACAATTCACAGAGGTAGAAAAGTGGATCAACACACAACAAACTATTTTTAAATACTGACAAAACTGTAACAATGCTCTTTGGAACAGCACCTAAACTACACAAATTGCAAAATCCCCATCTATGTGTTGGGACAAAATCAAATGGCACGCTGACCACAGTCACTTCTCTCAAATATCTAGGTATGTGGTTGGACCATAATCTATCCTTTGGCCCCACATCGAAAAACTCTCATCTAAATTTTACCCCAAACTAGGTGCCCTGTACAGAAACAAATCCTGCCTGAGCCCCGCGGTAAGAAAGCAGATTGTACAACAAATGCTTATGCCAGCTATTGATTACGGAGATGTAGTGTATGCAGCTGCCCCGCAAACACACCTTCAGAAACTTACTACATTGTATAACTCCTTCTGCCGCTTTGCATTACAATGTAACTAGATGACCCACCATTGTGACATGTTAAAAGAGCTAAACTGGCCATCGCTGGAGTCTAAACGCACCCTTCGCCTCTCCAGCCTGGTGTCTAAGAGCATTTCTGGGAAGCTGCATACCAATATGACCAGGTATAAAGTAGACAAATAAAAATAAAAAAAACATATCCTTTTTTTTGTGTGTTATTTTTATTAATGCAGCAATATTGTTCACATTTCAATTATAATGTGAACAATGATGCTGCACTAATGATTTTTTTCTATGGTTTGCGTTTGCTAAAAATCCCATAATTCCCCCCAAAAAATTTAATAAGTCTCCATTTCTAACTTTTGTACAAGCGCACCCCATAGAAAATATAACCGCAAATGTTCATTTGATAAAAGGTGAAAAAAAAACACTTTACACGCTGCAGATGATTAAAAATTCAAGTTTTATTGCATTTTTTGTTATAATATACAGACAGAACATGACGTATACATATAAAAATGATATATTATGAATCTGCCGAGTGTGCCGGAAAGAACGATATATAATATGTCTAGGTCGTATAATAAAATGTGGCTTCAAATCGCGTTTAAACATGGTGAGCGAAAGCGGTAAAAATTAGCTCAGCACACAGCGGTGAAATGCCTCAGCAGTGAAAGGGTTAAAGGAACAGTGAGTTTTCCATAAAATAAGGGTTAAAAATAAAAACGAAAAATTCCTTCAAATATCGTGCCTAGGAGGTCCCCATAAACTGCCCGTGAAGTGGAGGATTTGTAGGATGTATGGAAACATCGCCATCACAGCACAGACCCACACACGACACCTGGTACCTCCAGTCTGCATACAATGTATCAAATTCATGAGACGGACTAATTAGAAGCACATGTTATTTCCAAACGCTAATTAAACACCTGTTGTTTACGCCGTTTGAGAGCATAGGTCATTTAGAGGTGAGAATCTTTGCACATAGACATTATTTTTTAATTCAATATCTAATAAACCGTTGCTTATAATATTCTGCAGTAATATCTTTACTTCTAGATTTTTTGGTATTTTTTTAAGCATTTTTTATACTTTTTTCACAATTTTTTTTTTCGAACTCGAACCGAACACGCCAAAAAGTTTGAAGTTCGCGAACTTGCGAACTGCCAAAGTTCGAACCGAACAGCTCATCCCTACTTGAAACATTGAAATACTGCTGCCCTATGATGCAAACCTCCCAAGAGTATGAAGCTACAGATGCATTCCTCCTTAGTACCCAAGATAGCTCGCTATGCTAATATAGGCACTAAAAGATTACATTAAATCATAAAAAATGCTGTAGAGGATAGTTGTGTTTCCCAAGCAATGTAAATACATCCCATCCCTGACTCTGAGGCCAGGGGGGGTGCATTAATCCCCAAGGCTGTGTATCACCTAAGGGATTATTCACAAATCACTGGTATTGCAGCACCAACAAACGCTGGCATTTCACAAAACTAAACTCCGATCAGCAACAGGAGAAGCTTTGCAGTGAAGCATTTCCTGTTGTTCTTTGTACTTTAGTTTTGAACTGTACCAATGTTTGTCGGCACTGCAATACTGAATTAGTGGATGACCATCAAAAAACACTAAAATTATACCATCAAAATCCCACTTCTAGTATGGATTGTTCAAAGATACAATTCTCAGCATATCAGATAAGAAAATCTTCTCTTTTAATTTGACTGGATATAAAATGTTTTTAAATAGTATGATTATATTTTCAATAATGCCCACGTTTTATACAGAACTGTTTAATATGAATTGGTAAAGCAACACAGCAATGACAAATTCTGTTATGACAACACAATGTATGCTGTTACATTGATCCATATACTTTGTTGTGTCAAGCTGATTTAAAAAGCGTAGATGTAGAAACAACCTAAAACAGCAAATATATAAAAGAACTAAAAAAAAATAATAACATACACAGACAAAAGATTAAACTGCCCAACTGACCGAAACAAATGAAGTCCAAAATGGCCTAATCATGGGTTAAAAAAAAGCATGTAAATAAACACAAAAGAACAAGAATAAAGCTTACACATAACAGCACAATAACAAAAACAGCAAGAGAATAGACCCAGGTGACAGGATTCCAGGGAATTTGCTGGGATGTTCGTTTTTTCTGGTCTCCACATGAGTTTAATCACACTGAGTTTAAAGGGAGAAGAGTTCAAGCACTGGGGAGAACATTTCAAACTATTGCAGGCATTTGTAAGCAGCACCGCAGGTGCTTGGTAAATAAGGGATTTTGTGCAAATCATAATATACTGTAGATGTCCTGTTAAGTAAACTTTAGTTAGTTCACGGAGAGGTAAAGAGGGGTCCTGTATTAAGCCTAAGTTTAGTTCTATATAGTGTTTACATGCTTCTTTAAATTCATTCTTGAATTTTGTTAGTTTATACTACAAAAACATCAACCTAGTTAACTCTTCATACATTTTTGAATTTTTTTTCCTCATTTTGTTTCTGAATATCCTTCAACCTGCACACATTTAAGGCTAATGTCAGACGAACGCAGTCAGAGCGCACTCTGCGTACATGCATAACGGACAGAAGTACTGACACACCACATGGTCCGTTTTTCTTGACTGACGTAGGAAAAAAAGAGAACTATGGGAAATAAAATTAATATGAAAAATTATAAAAATTTGAAAAGGATATGAAAAGTAATTTTGTGCTTCAAGGTGCTGGACGTCGCAAATGCGCTGCGTCTGACATCTCATCACTCACAAAGAACGCTACGCGGACGTGGCACACTCTGTGCGTCCGTCTAGTGGTTTTACGTTCTTGCCTAACTTGTGTCTGTTTGCCACATGCGTGGTGCGTACGCAGTTCAGTGCGCACATACTTTGTGTGTGGGTCTCTATTGATCAGGATTCTTGATTTTGCCAAAGCCTTTGACACAGTAGACCATGACATCTTGTTAAAAAAACTTAAAGACTCTGGTATTGGTGATCACATGCTAACCTGGTTTCAATCATATGTATCTGATCGGTCGCAATATGTGTCCATTTCTGGCAGCTCCTCCCTCCCAGTCACTTGCAGTGTACCCCAAGGCTCAATACTCGGCCCCCTGCTATTTACAATATTCATAAATGATCTGCCTAACATCTGCAAAGCTTCAACTGTACATATGTACGCAGACGACACCGTAATCTATACCAGCAAACCAAATCTCCCGGAGCTGGAGGCCGTGCTGCAAGTACAATTCACAGAGGTAGAAAAGTGGATCAAACATAACAAACTTTTTTTAAATACTGACAAAACAGTAACGATGCTCTTTGGAACAGCACCTAAACTACATGAATTGCAAAATCCCCATCTACGTGTCTGGACAAAATCAAATGGCACGCTGACCACAGTCACTTCTCTCAAATATCTAGGTATGTGGTTAGACCCAAATCTATCCTTTGGCCCCCACATAGAAAAACTCTCATCTAAACTTTACCCCAAACTAGGTGCCCTGTACAGAAACAAATCCTGCCTGAGCCCCACGGTAAGAAAGCAAATTGTACAACAAATGCTTATGCCAGCTATTGATTACGGAGAAGTAGTGTATGCAGCTGCCCCTCAAACACACCTACAGAAACTTACTACATTCTATAACTCATTCTTCCGCTTTGTGCTACAATGTAATTACATGACCCACCATTGTGACATGTTAAAAGAGCTAAACTGGCCGTCGCTGGAGTCTAAACGTACCCTTCACCTTTCCAACCTGGTGTTTAAGAGCTTTTCTGGGAAGCTGCCACCCTACCTGAATAGGCTGCTTCCCCTAGCAGTTCCCTCATCCTATAACCTCCGATCCAGGACCAGCACCTTACTTGCAATACCACAATAAAAAAAAGACAGTGGCTCGGTCCTCATTTTCCTACAGAGCACTGCAGTTATGGAATAACCTCCCAGACGCCATCAAATCTTCCCCCAGGCTAAAGTCACTCAAGAGCGCCCTATTAACATACCTCAATATGGAATGCACCTGTAAACATGTAACATAATGACTATTTCCTACATATTTATTTTCTGTTAATCTGTATATTTGTGGGGTTTTTTATATCTTGCATTGTATTACTTTGCATTTCTGCAACAACTGTAACATTTTAATGTTCTTGAACCCAGGACATACTTGAAAACGAGAGAAATCTCAATGTATCCTTCCTAGTAAAATCCTTTCTCAAAAAAAAAAACTAAAAATGTCATATCTAATGCACATTAGCTGATAAAAAAGCACAGCAATTCCTATATATTTGGTGGTACGCAACACATCCTAAACCTCACTGTCAAAGCTGGAATTTCCTGCCTCGTAAGACCAGAATTATGTGACATTGCAGCCCCAATGCATATGACCATGCATGAACTGCTGGTTCGTTGAATTTCTGGCAACCAGAAGTTGGCAGGTAAGGGCTTATTACGGAGAGTGGGTAGGTTGCAGTGCAGCTCCCATTCCCCATCTAAAACCCTCATGGACCTTGAGGGGTTAATAGTATAGGGGGGCCCCCAGTTGCTGGCTATGGCATATTAACCAGTTAAAGTTTAATGTAGCCCCCATTTCACCTCCACACCCCCTTCGTAAAAGTAACCGACAATAATATAGTAAACAACCAACTATATATTTTTCTTAGAAAACTAAGTTTGTTTTTTAAAAAAAACAGAATATTTTTTTTGTTTAACCCTTTCGCTGCTGAGGCTTTTCCCGCCTCTGTGCTGAGGTCATTTTTACCGGTTTTGCTCATCATGTTTAAACGCGTTTTGAAGGCTTATTTTAGTATATGACCCAGACATATTATATATCGTTCTTTCTGTCAGACTCGGCAGATTAATAATATGTCATTATTATATGTATACGTCATGACCTGTCTGTATATTATAACAAAAAATGCAATAAAATATGAATTTTCAATAATTTACAGCGTGTAAAGTGTTTTTTTTCCACATTTTAACATGCGAGCAATTGCGGTTATATTTTGTATGGGGTGCGCTTGTTAAAAAAATTAGAGATGGGGTCTCGTTACATTTTTTTTTGGGGAAAACGATTTTTAACAAACGCACCGCATACAAAAATCGGTAGTGCAGCATCATTGTTCACATTATAATTGAAATGGGAACAATATTGCTGCATTAACAAACCAAAAAAAGTGTTTATTTTTTTTTTATAATTTGTTTTTTAAATATTTTTTTATTTTTATTTTATTTATTTATTTATTTTTACAAACTTTTTTCACATTCGAGTTTGGTATCGTTGGAACGGCCATGCTCTGGCCGATCCAACAATACCAAACGTTAACCCCTAGCTGCCACGGATCGGAGATAGGGAGTTCATTGGAACTCCCTATCTCCACCGTTGGTGGCAGTTAGGGGTTAACTCCAGGACTGGCGTCATCGTGCTATGCACGATGACGCCAGTCCTCAGGGGGAGTTCCCGAGGCTTGGCCGACATCCAAGATGTCGGCCAGCTCCGGGAAAGGATCACGAACCGGCGCTTTTCAGCGCCGATTCGTAATCCAGCTCCCCAGGGCTTAATGCCAGGTACCATTTGGAAGGACAGGCTGTGCCCTTCCAAATGGTGCCTGGGTTAACCCCCGCAACGCCGCCGATCGGGAGGGAGAGAGGTCCGAAGGACCTCCCCCCCTCCCTTTCAGGCGCCTCCTCCGCACATGCGGGGGGGGCGCCTGAATTAGGTGTCATCGCGCTGCCGCGATGACACCTAATTTCACCGGCGGCGGTTCCGGATGCTAGGCTGACAGCCCGCACCGGGGGGGCCAGCGATCGGCCGGAAGCCGGCCGAACGCTGACCCCAAAGGGAGGACGCGCTCAGCGCGTCCTCAGCACAGCAGGAGCCATGCGGAGGACGCGCTGAGCGCGTCCTCCGCATCGAAGTGGTTAAAACAAAAACTAATTTTGCATAAAAAAACCTGGGCTCTATTCCCTAGTGAACGCTAACTGTAACAAATGAGTGAGTAAGCGTTAATGTCAGGATAAGTGACTTTAATGCTTGCCACCCAGATTACATCCCTAAAGCTATACCTCACAAAAAGAAGTAAGCACATCTGTGATTGTGTTAGCTTGCACGAGCTTACTGTACTTTGCACATCCTATACTTAACATGGGGAGCGCGATCAGTAAATAGTGTTAGGACTTTGTAAAACCTTACTTATCCTAACGCTATTTACCGCACCAATGCATTAAACAAAAAGTTAGCGACATCTAGAAGCTGGTTCTGAGTCCACTTTTGCAGAATCATTTAGCACCACCTAATCCCCCCTTCCCAATAAATCTGATACTCACCTCTCAACCCTCAGTGAGAAACGTGACCTGATCCACCGATTCTTGCCGCCAAGAGCAGAGTGAGACTGGGGGAAATAGTCCCTGATCTCCCTCCCCAATCACTCCACAGTGCTTGCACGATCTCGCAACTCTCCATGGAGAGCTATTGTGGACTCCAGCAGGTGATACTCGCAGCTTCGCGGAAGCGCTGAGTGTCACCGAGGGTAGTGCATCGTTCCAGGGCAAGGTGCTGATGTACCGCCTGCCCCGGAATCTCACGGTAGAATAGGGATGCTACAGGGAAACCTACAGGTGCAGGTTTTCCCTGTTAGCGTGCCCATTTTAGCATGAGGTAGGGAATAGGACCCCCTATTTTTGTCATAAATATTTTTACAAACATCATAAATTTTTACATTGAATGCATCATTTTTATATTAAAAATAGTTCATATAAAATATACAGATTTTTATTTCAACAACCTGTTTTAAAGTTTTTGTCACATATGATACAAACAATGGCAGGGAAATTGCGCAATGCAACTAAGAAATAGGCTTGTGCACCGATTTTTTTTTCGGTTCGATTCGGTTCGATTTTTCGGATTTTTAAACTTTTCGATTCGGGTCGTTTCGACCGATTTCGGTTTCGATTCGATTCGGTTCGACCTGTTTTTCGGGTAACATTTTTTTTTCGGATTTCGACCATTTTTTCGTTTTTTCGTGTCACTGTGCTCGTTTTTTGTATCGACTTTTCGTTTTTTCGAAAAATTTTCGTTTTTCAGAGAATTTTCGTTTTTACAAAATTTTCGTTTTTTACAAAATTTTCGTTTTTTTTCGGAAAATTTTCGTTTTCGGAATTGCACATTTTTCGGCATATCGACCATTTTTCGTATTTTTCGTGTCATTTTGCCCGTTTTTGTATCGACTTTTCGTTTTTTTTCGAAAATTTTCGTTTTTCAGAAAATGTTCGTTTTTACAAAATTTTCGTTTTTCGGAAAATTTTCGTTTTTCGGAAAATTTTCGTTTTTCGGAACATCTGTTCTCCTCGTTTGCCACATTTCAAGCCCATTCGAAAAATCCGAAAATATTTCGTTTCGGCTCGGAAAACATTTCGGATCTGAACTTTTCGGATCTAAAATTTTTCGGAAATTCGGCCGCACCGAAAACACGAATCGGGAAATTTCGTGAAAATTCCGAAATTCCGAAACCCGAAACGCACATCCCTACCCAACACAAGATAGTTATCTGCCACCTCCACTCCCAGAGGTTCCCTCTGCCACCCTCTGCCGCTTCCTCAGCCACTGAGGAGGAAGTCAATTCCTTATTGTCCTCCTCACATCTCACCACGTGCCGCTCGACCCCCATTCCCTCACATCTAATTCCTCCTCTCCTCCTCCCTCACCCCTGCTCTCACACACATCTTCAACCTATCTCTCTCCACCGGCTCCTTCCCATCTGCCTTCAAACATGCGCTAGTTACCTTTACTAAAACCATCCTTCGATCCCAACTCTCCATCCAACTACCGTCCTGTATCCCTGCTTCCCTTCACATCAAAGCTCTTAGAAAAACTAGTCTTCAACCGCCTCTCCCTCTTCCTGTCATCCAATTCCATACTTGACCCCCTGCAATCTGGCTTCCGTCCCCTACACTCAACTGAAACTGCCCTCACCAAAGTCACCAACGACCTCCTAACTGCTAAAAAAAACAAAACACGGCACTTTTCTATTCTCATCCTGCTTGACCTCTCGGCTGCTTTTGACACTGTTGACCACCCCCTCCTTCTGCAGACCCTCAGCTCTCTTGGTCTCTGTGACACTGCACTCGCTTGGGTTGACTCCTATTTATCCAACAGGTCCTTCTCTGTGTCCTTTGCTGGTAACGCAAACAGCGTTTCAAGTTTCAAACTTTGAAGCAAACTGTTGTTTTTTTTTTCACCTCGTTCGTCTGTGTGTCGGCTTTTCCGTGACTGCTCTGCGATGTGATCGACGGCTAGTTGGATTTCTTCGGCGTGTTAGGCGTGGTTAATCCAGCTGTTTCTGCGGGTTTTGGTGAGTGTCCGGTGAGTGTTCAATGTGTTTGCGGCGAGTTTTCCCTGCACTACGCGGGCCCTGCGGTGCTTGCTGAATACACCGCAGGTCAGCGAATTAGGATCGCCGAATCGCCCCGAAGTGCAGTCAACGAAAAGTCACTGAACGTGCGGTGACTTTTCGAATCTCTGAATAACCCTGTAAATTAATTTGCTTTCAAAATTAACTTTGCTCTTCCCATGTTCTTCATAATTCTAGACTTTTTTTTAAAAAAAATCTTTTTTTTTGCAGAAATGATGCAGATAGCCATAAATAAAAAAAGAGACACTGAAAGGTGCTTGACATATTATACCCCAAGTATAGTTCTAAACAAAGCACACAGAAAAAACTATTTACAAAAAATGTATTATTTTATTATAAAGTAACGCAGTACAATAGATTACAAAATGAAGGCTAACATTCTGTGTGAGCTGGAAAAAGGTAGCAAGCAGCCAAGGCAAAGAAATGGTGAAAGCTGCTTAAGAATAGCGGCAGCAGTACTGTGGTAGCTAATCTGTCCTGGAATCCATAGGACTCTATGGAGACTCTCATGAGAACATTTTGATTTATGTGTCTAGAAGAAAAAAGAGTAGGTGGATCTAACTCTCTTCTGTGCATCGGGATGATGGTTAAGATATACAGGGTTACACAGAGAGAGGTGAAGAGCAGGAGAATGGCTGGAGAATGGAAAATGCTAGGTCAAAATAGCCGATTTGGAAAGTGAGATGAATGGGAGAATTTTTCTGGTTTGGCTATTTTGACCTAGAATTTTCCACTCTCCAGCCATTCTCCTGCTTTTCACCGCTCTCTGAATAACCTGATAATGTTTATTTTGCATATTTTGGCATGCATACTAAGTGTCTTGATAAAGTAAAAAATATAACAATGTTTATTACAGACTAGCCAAAGAAATAACAATAAAGTTTATTAGCGTCAGGCATATGCATGGTTTGCTATGTGTATATTGGTAAGTGTATTTATTATGTATGCATATGCATATACATATGGGTATAAGGTACTTATATATTGGATAAGTATTTTATAATGGCCCTACACACAGCATGAAATGATATGCAATATAGTTCATTACTGTCAATGTAAAAACCAACTGCAGTTCCCTTGTGCTTACACATTATAAATAAAACTGCGCGTTATAATAATAGAACGTTATAAAATAAACATCCCATTACAAAATAACATATTATCCATGAACTCTAACATAATCTCTAAAGTGAAATAAGCACTAATAGTCTACTTTACTTCATCATTACTGAAAATACTCTGAATGCAGTCACAGCGATCTCATAACAACAGAATAACAAAAAACACAAAGCGAAACAGTCATATGAGTAAAACCCAGACTTTTCTGCCACGTAACCCATGAAAAAAGGTACATACTGCATTTTGTGCTTCTCTCTCTATGGATGTATTACCCTTTTTGTATTTATATTAAATTCTCCCTAGGTCAGCTGATTTTAGCTACTTTTTGTTTAGCTATTATCCCCTTTCAACATATACATCGAGTGCAAAAAAAAGAAATAATAAAAATATACAAATACCACTCTCTGGCTTCTAATACAGAGTTAGCCGGGCTATAAAGACTTCCATAAAAAGGGCTTTTTATACTGAAAAATATAAAGAAAGACTAGTCTGTGACCTTCATTGTAAAGATTATTTGTTAATGAAAAAATGGGGGGGGGGATAGAATGTTGGAGGAAGCAAAAGCATATATTGCTAAATATAAACTTCATAACATGTGCAGTTAATAACCATTTTGAACATGTGCATACTATTGATATATTTGTAACAAATAATTTTTATTCAGCTAGCAGCACTATATATGTGCTAAAAATACTGACTTGTAAATCGCAATGGAATAAAGCTGTTCTCCATTAAACCCAAGTGTTTTGAGAATTAGAATACCAACTACAATATATCACAAACAGATATTTTTCTTAAGAATTGGCTTAGTGCTCGAAAATTTATTGCATTGCAGAGAATTCCTCAGTCGCAAAGAAGATGATTTGGAAAGAGATGCAAAGGATGAGGCAGATTTGAAGAATTTTATGATGGATTAGCTGTTTCCCAGGGCATAATGAACAGCAGGTTTTGGATGATATTTTTGGAACAAATTTGAGCTTTGTATTTATTTGTTTCATTAATTTAGTTTTTTACCTAATAGGGCAATTGTAAATCTGTACATGCTTATCTGTGGACTAATAAAACACAATAACAATGGGACCATGCATAAGCATTGTAAAAGGCATCCACTTTTTCAGACATGTCACTATCAATATTGCTGACAAAAAGCACAAAGTTTTTAGGGTTTTCTAATTTTACTGTCAAAAATCATTTTGAATAGTTGAGAGACTATAAGTTTTATGGATGGAATTATTAAATGGAAAAGTAAAATGCGTTACCTAGATCCTTACACATTAGTTACGTTAAATTAATTATTATTATTATTTATATATAATGCGCCATCATATTCTGCAGCGCTGTACAATGGGCACAATATAGACAAGGTTACAATACATTGAACAACATTCGACAAACCAGTACAGGAGGAAACAAAACAAGGGCCCTGTTCCCGTAATTAAAATTCAATCCGTACCTGCAATACTTCTTTGAGTAACATGGATGCTAATGCAGTTGCAGAGTGATATCTGATGTGGTTTCACTCTGTTGTTACTGATATATGGTGACCAAACACACAGAACCATAGAGGTAGAAGAGGAAAGGCAGAAAATCGATCTATTCTTGTGTAACTGGGCTAAATAGAAGAGGGAAGAAAGAGAAAACAAGCCATGGTCAAGGGCTGGAGAGGTCAGACACCTGAACAACTAGCCAAGGGTCAAGGGCAAAAGACAAACAAAGTTATAAATGGAGATAAGGTTGGGAACTGGAGACAGACGGAGAATCAATAGACAAGCCAAAGTCAATAACCAGAAAAAGTGAATGACGCCCTGATGGTAAAACCATGACAGGGCAATAAAGAAGGTCAACAGTGGATATGTAAAGCGCTGGCTGCTGCTAATTGGCTGTGGCATTACTGTGCGTTAAAATGTTCACACCCACTAATGTTGAGGCAGGGGGCATCATCGGAATGATGCAGAGATGCAGGAGTGTCATCAGAATGACGTAAGACAAGGAGGCTTCGCTGGAATGACACTGAGCTATGGGGGCATCATCAGAATGGCACTTAAACAGAGGGGATATGCCAGAAGACAGTGGGAGAAGAGAGATGGCAACCCTCACACCATTTTCTTGCGTAACATCTGTGCAGGATATAGTAAAGACACTTTTGTTATTTTGGCTTTCAATGGTCTTATAATTTTTTTGACTCTTTTACTATACTGTAAAAAAGTTAATGTAAACTGTAAAATACAAACTACCAAATCAGGATGTTGCTATAGTTTGGTCTATCAATTTTTTCTATAATAATATCCATTTCCAATAACAATGTTATAAAATAGGGGAAAAGTGTGGTCAGAGTGCAGTAATTTATTTGAAAACCAAACACTAGCAGGGTTAGTCAAAGAGAGTCAAACTGGCCCTGAAATTGCAAAGAACAGTGAAATTCCCCGTACAATGCTATTTCAGGGCCATTCTGCTATTCAAAAGCTGGCAGTTCGCCAAATATTGTTAAATTGCCAGCGAAATGCGATGATCTTCGGCAGTAGTAAATTCTCCATAGAGAAGAGAGAATATTAATATATTAACCCACTGAAAACAGGTAATATATAAGAGAGCTGAAAAGATATATTCTCATGATTGAAAGAAGGGGGGTAACCCGCAATTGGATACTAAGAGTAGTCACAAAAGTGACTGTATCAATAGGAGTTGGTTAAAACCTAACTTTTATTGTGACTATATATAAAATGTTTTGACATATAAAAAACAAACAAATAGGTATAGTAACTGGCTATCCCACTGGATAACAATTTAGTTCCAGTTAAATCAGAGAAATAGAATTGACATAATAGTATGCTTAGTTAGCATATTATAATAATTCCCTTAACATAGAACCCTATAAGCATTAAAGCTAAATGATTCACAGACTGAAACCAATGTGGCTTAGTAGGAAGGTAACTAAGGAAATGAAAAATAAAAAGAAGGCATTTAAAGCTTTTAAATCTGATAAATCTGAGGCATCCTATAAAGCATATAGGGCAGCCAATAAAGCATGTAAAAATGCGATTAGATGGGCTAAACTAGAAAATGAAAAAGAAATAGCCAAAGAGAGCAAGACCAACCCTAAAAGATTCTTTAGGTACATAAATTCCAAAAAACCTAAGAGTGAAAATGTAGGTTCACTAAAATCTGAGTCAGGGTTATTGTTAACTGAAGATCAGGATAAGGCAGAAATTTTAAATGATTATTTTTCTTCAGTATTTATCAAAGAGAAACCTATAACAGGAAACATGCAATTCATTAATAAAAACTTACTAATACAAAGTGACTGGTTGACTCAGGACAAGGTTTTGCAGAAATTAAACAATGTGAATGTGAATAAAGCCCCAGGGCCAGATGGAATTCACCCGCGAGTACTGAGAGAGCTATGTGTTGAAATATGTAAACCTCTGTTCTTAATCTTTCAAGATTCTTTTCTTTCAGGAATAGTACCAGAGGATTGGAGAAAAGCTGACGTCGTCCCTATATTTAAGAAAGGTTTAAAATTTGTGCCTGGGAATTATAGACCTGTGAGCTTAACATCTGTGGCTGGGAAAGTATTCGAGGGGTTACTAAGGGATAATATTCAGGAATTTATTGGGAGGTATAATGTTATTGGCAAAAATCAGCATGGTTTCATGAAACACAGATCATGTCAGACTAACCTAATTACGTTCTATGAGGAAGTAAGTAGAAGTATAGATCAGGGGGTCGCAGTGGATGTGATTTACTTAGATTTTGCCAAAGCTTTCGACACAGTTCCACACAAAAGGTTACTATTTAAATTAAGAAAAATTGGTCTAGATGAAAATACTTGTTCTTGGATAGAAAACTGGCTAAAAGATAGGGTACAGAGAGTGGTCATAAATGGTACATTTTCAAGATCGACACCAGTGGTAAGCGGTGTCCCTCAGGGGTCTGTTATAGGACCAATACTATTCAATTTATTTATAAATGACCTTGAGATAGGCATTGAAAGTCATGTATCAGTGTTTGCAGATGACACAAAACTAGGAAAAGTAATACAATGTGAGCAGGATGTTACTTCGCTACAGAGGGATTTAGATAGATTGGGGGACTGGGCACTTAAATGGCAGATGAAATTTAATGTAGATAAATGCAAAGTTATGCACTTTGGAGTGTAGAACACACAAGTAATTTATACCCTAAATGGTACGGAGTTAGGGAAATCCAAGCAGGAGAAGGATTTGGGAATAATCATAGACTTCAAACTAAGTAACAATGTGCAATGTCAAACAGCAGCCGCCAAGGCAAGCAAAGTATTGGCATGCATTAAAAGGGGAGTTCACTCACGGGATGAAAACATAATTTTGCCTCTGTATAAATCAATGGTCAGGCCGCACCTTGAATATGCCGTGCAATTTTGGGCACCGGTCTTAAAAAAAGATATTATAGCGTTAGAAAAAGTGCAGAGACGGGCAACTAAATTAATAAGGGGAATGGAAGGGTTAAGTTATGAGGCAAGATTAACAAGCTTAAACCTGTTTAGTTTAGAGAAACGGCGCCTTAGAGGGGATCTGATAACCTTATATAAATATATACGGGGCCATTATCAACCATTGTCTGATAACCTATTCATTAACAGGACTATACATAGGACAAGGGGTCATCCATTTAGACTGGAAGAAAGAAAATTTTGCTTAAAGCATAGGAAGGGTTATTTTACGGTGAGAACAATAAAGCTGTGGAATTCTCTGCCTGTTGAGGTGGTTGGGTCAGAGTCTGTACAGACTTTTAAAAAACAACTAGATGACTTCCTGCAGACACAGAATATTAAGGGTTATAATATTTAATATGTGGGTAAAAGCTTCTTGATCCAAGGAGAACTCTGACTGCCATTCTGGGGTCAAGAAGGAATTTTTTCCCAGTATGTTGCATATTGGCAAGCATTTCAGACTGGGTTTTTTGCCTTCTTTTGGATCAACAGCAGTAGGTTATGTGGGAGAGGCTGAACCCGATGGACACATGTCTTTTTTCAGCCTATATAACTATGTAACTATGTAACTCCGGGTAGCTAAAAAAGATGGTACAGGCTATCTAGTGAAGTTATAGGTAGGTAATAAACCTTGCTTGTCCTAAGGTCAATCATATAAATGCAATGTGTCCTTCCAGGCTGGCGGTGCTCCATCTCTTCTTTTGGCCTGTGGTAACCGATGATATCCGACAATACCGCCGTACCTGTGATGTTTGCCAGCGGGTGGGGAAAAAGGGTAACCACTCCAAAGCTTCCCTCTACCCCTTGCCTGTTATCTCTGAACCATTTAGCTGGATCGCTGTAGACCTGGTTGGACCATTACCCCACCCTAGTCCCTCTGGAAAGAGATACATCTTAACAGTAGTGGACTATGCCACACGTTACCCGGAGGCGATTCCCCTGATAAATATACACGCGGAGACAGTGGCGGATGCCCTGCTTCGGATATTTTCCAGGGTGGGCTTCCCTAAGGAGATTATCTCAGACCAGGGGACGCAGTTTACAGCTGATCTGACCCGGCAGCTCTGGAAACTATGCAGGATAAAACCCCTGTATAGCTCCGCCTACCATCCTCAGACAAACGGACTGTGTGAGTGGTTCAATGGAACGTTGAAGCAGCTGCTTCATAAGTTTGCTACCTCTCACAAGGACTGGGAGAGATTCTTGCCACACCTCCTGTTTGCTTACTGGGAGGTGCCCCAGGAATCGACCAGATTCTCCCTGTTTGAGTTATTGTATGGGAGGAGGGTGAGGGAGCCATTAGATCTGATTAGAGCCCACTGGGAAGCGGGGTAGGGGGTGCAGGATCCTTCTATTGTAGGGTATGTTTTAGTGTTGAGGGACATGGTCCGGGAGAATCTGCAGAACGCGCAGAGTCGGCAGAAGCAATGGTACAATCGTACCACCCGGAACCGTACCTTGCTTATAGGGCAGAAAGTACTTGCCCTGAAGCCATCCAAGATGGATAAATTGCAAGCCTCTTGGGATGGGCCTTATAAGGTGGTGGAGCAGCGTTGTGACACTACCTACCTGGTAGCTAAATGTTCAGATGAAAGAATCCAGCGGATCTTCCATGTGAACATGCTCAAAGCATACCTGGAAAGGCCGGAAGATGTAGCCGCTATCTGTGCTCCGGCCGGGGATAACTCAAAGAGTCTTCCAATGCCAGAGCTCCCAGAGTGGAATAGGGACAGTGTAGGAGTAGAGGCAGTCAGGCTAGATGGACAGTTGGAGGCTGCGCAGCAGGAGCAGGTCAGGAGAGTCTTTAGTCAGAGACAGGAGATGTTCTCCACCGCCCCTGGGTATACTGCGCTGACAGTACACAGTGTGGAGACCCCAGGACAGCCGCCCCTCCGGCAGGCTGCCACGGGGCAGTTAGAGACGGGATAAGGAAAGAGATCAAGGAGATGCTCGAGCTAGGAGTCATCGAGCCATCCAATAGCCCTTGGGCATCCCCAGTAGTTCTGGTACTGAAGTGGGATGGTACGACCCGCTTTTGTGTGGATTATAGAAGACTAAATGACCGTACCACGACCGATGCGTACCCCATGCCCCGAGTCGATGAACTGCTAGATCGCATCCCTCGGGGTAACTTCCTGACTACCCTCGACCTATGCAAAGGTACTGGCAAATTCCCCTGGACACAGAAGCTATTCCGAAGTCGGCGTTCCTCACCCCCTTCGGCCTGTACCAGTTTAAGGTCATGCCGTTCGGGATGAAGAACACACCAGCGACGTTCCAGAGGATGGTAGATCGGCTCCTCGATGGCCTCCAAGACTATGCCTGTGCATATCTAGACGACATCGCGATCTACAGCGATACCTGGGAGGAACATTTGGTTCACCTGGGCGTTGTGTTGGACGGCATTAGGGCTGCGGGACTAACCTTGAAGCCAGATAAATGTAGCATAGGGATGTCTGAGGTCTAGTACCTTGGGCATTGGGTGGGCCGCGGGCGGCAGTGCCCCGAACCTGCTAAAGTTGAGGCAGTTGCCAACTGGCCAACCCCCCCGGACTAAAACCCAGGTCTTAGCGTTTTTAGGGACAGCAGGCTATTATAGGAAGTTTGTGCCAAACTATAGCGCTATCGCTAAACCCCTGACTGACCTTACCCGTAAAAACCTTCCCGACAGGTCCTGTGGTCCCCAGAGTGCGAGGCTGCCTTTCAACGCCTCAAGCGTGACCTAATCTCAGCACCTATCCTCGCTGCTCCTGACCCCTCCAACGATTTTCTGTTCACACAGATGCCTCTACTTTCGGGTTGGGAGCAGTACTGAGTCAAGTGGGAGCCAACGGCGGTGAGCACCCCGTAGCCTACATCAGCCACAAGCTACTACCCAGGGAAGTGGGGTACGCGGCTATTGAAAAAGAGTGCCTGGCGCTGGTGTGGGCTCTGAAAAAACTGCAGCCATGCCTATATGGAAGATCTTTCACGGTGCTCACCGACCATAACCCCTTGATTTGGCTGAACAGAGTCTCCGGAGACAACGGACGCTTATTGCGCTAGAGACTCGCCCGGCAGCCCTACAACTTCGCAGTTCAATATCGGCCAGGAAAGCAGAATGGAAATGCGGATGGACTTTCCCAGCAAACCGAATTAGAGCGGTCTGTACTCCCGGACATCTCCTAGGCTGACCCGTGTGGATCTAGCCGAGTCTGCCGGACTGTGGTACAGGGGGAGAGAATTGTGACAGACCAAGGCTGCAGGGGTTAAATATTATTGTGACACACCTGTAGTGTATTCTGGAAGGGGGGGTGTCCCAACTGTTTTTTTCCTGTGTTTTTTTATTTTTCAAATAAAGTGGCAGTTTGCTTTTGCTTCTCAACCGCTCTGGTCGTGCCTGGAGCTTTGTAGAGGGAAGGTTTGGGGTCTGCTAAAGCTGGATTTCAGGGTCCAGCTTGGAGAAAGCGTTTTGACAGATGCACACAGTCAGTGTGCCCGTCGGTCTGTCACAGTCTCCATCTACACTTTTTGGGAGCACAATAGATGAGTGCTTATTATTGTTTTGTTCTAAATTCTAAATTTTCTGTTTGCACAGCCCTATATTGGGTCTGTGCATGCCTATGTAGGTAAGAACAATAAGAAGGATTGTGTTAGGCTAAACATTTTGCCAAACTCTTGTTCTCAATACCGAAAACCTGTTTTGGTTGAACCTTTTGGATAAAAGGGAAATGTAATCACAAATTACTCCAAAAAGACATACTATACACATGTTACGATATTATTGCACTTATTTTTATACTTACAATATTATGTGTATTGTTTTCAGATGCTGAGTTGTTAATATCAAGGACCTGATTCCAAATGAGCCATTAACAGCTCGAGACACTATTCCATCTTTGTATAGGAGCTATTAATAACGGCTCATCAAGAGAACAAAGCAAAAAAATTGTTAAAGGGTGTTTGTTGTGGATAGGAGTTGCAACTGGAGCAAATTTCCTCTTTTCTTACAGCGAATATGTGTACAACACACAAAATCCTTCAGACGGAAAATACCAAGCTTGCACAGGACATTAATGGTTGTACTAATGGAAACCTGTTTCAATATAAACTTTACTTAAGGCAAGTAAGCTCAATATCTCAATATGCATCATTATTCTAATTAATAATCAAATATATTAAGAGGTACAGTCGATATTATGCTTTTTTATCTTGATCCAGATATGGAACATCCACAAAGTGGCGGTAGAGTCCTAAATGGGGACATGTAGGACCAATTCACGGAGTATTAGGGAGTGCCTGGGCACACAAGGCAAACCTCTTGTGCATGCTAATACCAACCATTCTATTGCATTTTTCATACTTTTTGTATCAAGAGAATATTCAGGAGACCACAGCTCTACTTTACTAACTTTCACCATTCCAGTTCTTTAACTGGGATCGACTTATGATTTTAATAAATTTAATACACATGGATGCAAGTGCAATAAACACATTTGAAAAGAATGTAAGTTGATGCAGAAGTAACAGAAGGTACTGTTCCCAAGGGATTTTACAATCTAGAAAGGAAATGAGGTTATAGAGGCAAGAGGGAAGGGAAGTACTTGGCGAGTGATGCTTTGAGTAGAGCACAGGTTGTCATGATGTAAAAGGAGTAATTATGGGTTATGCGTTAGTTAATAGGTTGCCCTTAATAGATGGCTTTCCAGGAGTGTTTAAATATGTGACTAGTAGAAGACAGCCTGATGGGAAGAGGGAGGGAATTTGACAGAATATGGCCTGCACAAGAAAATGTTTGTGTCCAGCATGACAGGATGTAATGACAGAAGAGAATAAGAATAAGTCATGCAAAGTTTGTAGTGGGTGACAGGGGGAGCATTTGAAGATCAGTGAAGAACGGTAAGAGGAGCATGGTCTGAGGGTACTGTGAGGGTTAATATCAGGATTTATACTTTTATCCTGCTGGATATGAAAAATCTGTAGAGGGATTTGGAGATGGTGTGGCTGAATCAGAGTCTTGGTTAAGGTAGATCAGGAAATCCATAGATCAGTAAAGGAGATGTTGGGTGGATGGTTGTGTTAGAGGGTGCAATAAGTAACATTTCTTCAGGTAATGTGAGGCCATCTATAATGAGATATATGAAAGGCCCCCACTTAGTTTGGAGTAGTAAGGTAGGACTGGTAATATAACACATATAGTGCATACTTATCTGTTTCAGCCAAGAGAAATAAATGTCAAGAATGAGCGCATGCTGCATTCCTTCCATGATTATTATTTGGAGGAATATATATGCAAATATTTCAATATGTTTTATATCTAGCTGCCAGTATAAATTAAATACGATATGGTTTTATTTCAAGAACGGCTTTCCATTTTGTTATGGGAAATTTGGTATTTGGAAAATAAATAGATACCACATGTAACATGCTTTTTGACCTAACATGATAACTTTTAGCATTGTTTTCTGTGATCCCTTTAAGTCTTCAAAATTGCAGTTAGACTACGTTTACCATTAACCAAAAATGAACAAAAATGCATGACTAAGATTATAACCACTTACAACGACTTTATTTGAATAAAATATGTAGATTCGCACAACACCCATGCATATCCTAATGATTAAACCTAAATATCATGCCGAGAAAAGAGAAATTCACAGTTCCTGGTTACATAACACATATACTAGAAGCCTTTATTTGAAAAATTCCTTTACGGCACTTATGTTGTTTGCTATTTTATTTACTGGTGTTTGTTTATCCATGGGCTCGATTTAATTTGGCTCAATTGCTGTAACCTGCATCTTTTTCCATCGCAATTTAGCCATTTTTTTTGTTTGAGGGACTTAAAGAAGGGCTTACCGGCATGTCAATTCCAATAAACATTCGTCTCAATTATTGTCACTGGTACTTATAATATTTACTGTAAATTTCAGTTTTACTAATTCAATTTGAAAATACCAAAAAGCAGGATTTGTAAAAAATATCAAGTCCTGAAATGTATTCATAAATGGTTCTAAGGCTAGGGTCAAACGAAAGCATTTTTACACGCGAACGTAAAAAAGTGCGTCCGAACGCATTGATGTATTTTTTCACGGAATATGCAAAACGGTCATACGATGTGCATTTTCGTGCGTGATGTTTTACGAATCCAAACCAGGAAACTTTTTGCGTCTGGACGTTATGTTGGCCGGACACGAGCAGGGTCTGACGTCTCCAAATCACACACACCGCTAGCGGGCGCAGCGCACTCTGTACGTCCGTACTAGCGGTTCTGCGTTCTCGAAAAAATGCGTTCATTTTCCACTTGCGTTGCGCAGCCGGACTTTCGTGCGACCGTACTTCGTATATTGGCTGTCATTGCCCGTCATTTGCTGCTAGTGCAGCCGTGATTAAGTGCGCCAGAACGCACGTTAAAGATGCGCTGGTCTGACCCCAGCCTTAGGGCAGGAAACTGTGAAAATCACACTGAAATAACATTGAATACCCTGGCATTTGGCCCCTGGTGTGCCTGTTGCCCGGCAGTTAATTAGTGATAACAGAGCTGAGAGGGCAGTACCTGAGAAGTGAGACATGTTGATGGCTTTAAATTTGACTTCCGCAGTATCACAAACACTTTCAATAAAAATCTTGACAAGCACTACACTTAGCTCCACATCCACCTGGTGAAAAGGACAGCATCCTGATCCTTCTTCATGCCATAAACTGAAGGACACAGAGGATACATAGTTTGTCAGTGTCTTCCTGCTGACACACACATGCAATCTTACTTGGGTCTCACCCAAGACTCCTTCAAGTAGGGTTGCCAGTTCGGCCATGTTTTCCTGGAAACATATAATTTATTCATGCTGATGGGCAGTGCATGAAGAATACCACCCTGCAGCATGTTAAATCCATACACTGCAAGTAAGAAATCAAAAAGGAATCCCACGGGACCTGTCTTAATTTCTTTCCTGCAGCATATGAATTATACATGTTGCAGAGCAGCACTTTTCCCTGTGCATGAAATAGTAATATGTGTCCAGGAAAACAAGGCCAACCTGGCAACCCTACCTTCAAGTCCTATGGACTCCAGAACATAAAAGCAGCAGCCTGTTATGGGTTGATTATGCATAGACTTCCTGTTTCCTGTTCTGACCTCTGACCTGGATGCAGTGCTATAAATCCAACATGATTCCTCACACAAGCAGCTTGTAGTTTCTTCATTTCTACACATGAAACACAGCCCTGCTGCTCCTGGTATCTAGAACTGGCTCCCATACATTATAAGCTGAGACGATAACATAGCAGCTCTCTTGTAATAGAGTCAGTAATAGGGAGCTTCTAAAACTTAATGGTTCACGCTGAGTTTTAGAAGTACCAGCTCTGCTGGAATAGGAGTCTAAAAAAATGTTGCATTTGATTTATTTAACTTAAAAATTAAAATAATTATTTAATTTCAAGTTAGAGTTACATAATTTATTTCCTAGTACATAGAAAAGGTATATTATCAATCTCTAATTGAATGCATTTTAGGTTTTGTAAGCAAACAATGTTTAATTACAAAAAAAGAAGAGAAAATATCTGTCTGCTTGCACATTCATGGAACTATTTGTAGATATTAATTTCCCAAGTGTGACAGTAGAGACAATAGAGACAATATGGATACAGCTACATACTTGTTGTAATGAACAAGCACAGTGCAATTTTGTTTTCATTGGAAGCATAGCAACAAGTTGTTTATTAAATGTGTGAACAGCTGTTGAATCGTCTTTGTTAGCGACATGTTCAGAGTGTAAGCTTCAATAGGCTTTTTTAATGTAGAACATAGTATTAGATTATATGATTTATTCTCACTTATCCGTAGTGCGATTCCCATTGTGTTCAAACAAATTGAAAGATATACATTTTTAAAATACATTCAGTCATATATGTCAATGTACGTACTATAATAGAAGCCAAAATGACATTACATACATTAAAAAAACATTATATGCAATTTCTATGAATAAAATTGTATGCATTAAAGTATTAAGTGTATAAAAGGAGCTAGGTTAGACAATTATTTTTACTATAGCAAGATTTCGAGGTGCAAACCATGTGCCACATGCCAACGCACAAACTGCAATTAAAAAAAAATCAGTAGGGACTAGTCACAAAGCACAGAAATTGCTGTTCATTTCGGCACATTTCAGCTCACTTCCGCAATTCCATTTGATCAAAAATTTGGTGAATTCACTATTTATCGAATGTTCACCATATTTTCCCAAAAATGGAGTCGCAGATTCAGTTATTGGACGTTGGCGAAAAGCGCTGATAAGCGCCGAAGTTGCCTTTGCGAATTCCACAAAAGTAAAAAAAGATAATAATTAAAAATAAGATGTCTCCTATTCGCCTAATAGGAGCTTAAATCAATAAAAATGTAGTAAAAAGTGTCTAAATAGTTAAAAAGGTCCTCTAAAAAGTATAAAAAGTTCTGTTTAATATAATAAAAAGTCTTTAAAAATAAAAAAGTATTTTACCCCTTCACTGCGGATGACGTGTGTGGGGGATGTATTCATGTGTGCACGCTGCATGCAGAGGACGTTCCCCACATGTCATCAATTGGAATACCCCTCCCGTCCTATACTCATCTCTCTAGCCGGGGTCCCACGCAGATCTAACTTCTTTGAAGTCAGATCTGCGTGTTTATACCCCTCCCGGCACACTGACATCATTGAGATGGGCGTGATGATGTCAGTTTAAGGTGCCCTCCCCCCGGATGAGGTGGTCCTTCAGAGGAGATTAAATTAAAAGAGAGGCACTGCAGGAATGGGCAGAGTCTGTCCTTTCCAACAGTGCCTCTCTTTAACCCCTGAGCTGCCAGTCCATGACCAGTCACGGGCCTCTTTCGGACGTGGCTGACATCTTGGATCATGGGCTTTCCAATGATATCAAACATGACCATGTTACAATTAAAAACAAAATTCAAATATTTAGAAAAAAGAAATAAAAAACAAAAAAAATATATATTTTTTTATTTTTATTTTTTTATTAATGCAGCACTACTGTTCATATTTCAAATATAATGACAATTGTTTGGTGGAGGTTTAGCTAAAATCACATAATTTCTCAGAAACGTAAAATACCGGTGTGATGGAACCGTTCCCGTCCATCTGTCCTGACTCTCCAGACACCCCTTCGTTGCGGTCAGCCCGGCTACTGGGAGCACTGTCCTCAGTGCCTCGAGCAGCTTGACCCACCTGCTTCTGTTCCTCTGCCCTGGAGCCGTTAGGAATCTCCAGAAGGCCGCTCGGTACCTTCTGAGGGTGATAGTGTATAGTGTAGCGTCGCTGAAATAAAGACACCAGGTGCGGCTGTATGCTTTAAAACAGGATTCTCTCTCTCTGAGAGTTCTCTGACTTTTTAATGAACAAAACGCCACCATTTATGCTGAAGTCCAACAGTCATAATTTGCATAAAATTACGCACCTCGTCCTACCCATACTAATTACATTATGTCAGTTATTTAAAACATTCTTTACATTCTTTAGCCTTCAGCTCACACAACATTTGTATATCCATTGTTCTAACACATCAGATTAAACACACACTATCAGAGATCCCTTGAATTAAACATGCAGCTAGATAATGGGAAAAGCCCTGGTGCATAAATTACACAGCAGTAAAGCTTGTTTACTGTATACACAAAATCACATTTACCTACAGGAATATAAGTATTTTTAAAACCAAAGCTATGCCATTTTACACTAAAATAAATTAAACTAAAACCAAACGATGTAAAATATATCTAAAATCACACGATATAAATGAACATAAAGTCTCTTGGGGTTTGAAGCATGGAGCGTTACATCAGCTCCATGACAACCGGGTTCCCAGTTCTAATTTTAACAAGCGTACCCATTAAAATATATATCCGTAAAGACTCAGTGGCAAAAAAGGTGAAAAAAATTACTTTACATTACTTTTTACATTTTTGGTTTTAGCATTGTGGCAGGATATGACATATACATATAATAATGATATATTATGAATCTGCCGAAAAAAAGGACATATAACTTATCTGGGTCGTTTAATAAAACATGACATCAAA
Organism: Leptobrachium leishanense; assembly: GCA_009667805.1. Classification (NCBI taxonomy): domain Eukaryota; kingdom Metazoa; phylum Chordata; class Amphibia; order Anura; family Megophryidae; genus Leptobrachium; species Leptobrachium leishanense. Next base: position 38,179 of record RXON01004913.1, read on the forward strand.
CCGTGTATAAACATGATGACCAAAAACGGTAAACATGAGCTCAGCACACAGGGGTGAAATGGCTCAGCAGTGAAGGGTTAAAAAATGCAAAAAATATAAAAGGTCTTCTAAAAATTAAGAAAAAGGTCTTTTGTAAAAATTGTAAATAATAAATTGTCTTTCATTTTTTTTAAAAGGATATTACAATTATTACATCGAAACCTATAAGAATCGTCTGTTTAAAACAGCAACCCCCTGGAACATTCTGGAGCATGACTGCTGACCTGGGACTGTCAATCAAGGTGGGTGCAGGGTCATTGGTCAGGATAAATTATGTTAATGAGGTGGGGTCCTATATGCAAAGGTGTGTGGTTTACCTGTTCCAAGTGCTCGTGATTAGAAGAGGCTGCAAGTTCCCGCCTGCCCGGTTGAGGATGGTTTTCTTTTTGTTTGTTTGTGTCACGGCTTGGCGGTATCCCTGGCCAGCGAAGAAGTTATTGGATAAGCCGCCGAGTAAGGTGGGCTCTGGGAGAGACGTGCTCTGTTCCTGGTAAGTCAGGCTGAGCAACGAGCTCTGGGTTAAGTTATAACTGCATCCCGCAGGTTAGTTTGCGGTAGGGTCAGATCTAATTAAGTGCGTAGTGTTGGATTATATATAAGGAATTTTGTATAAAATTAAATAAAGCTGTGGCCTATGCCCTTTTCCAAAATATACAGTGGTCTTTGTGTTTATTTCAGGATATAGGCATAGAGGATCCAGGTATAAGCAGTCATGTCGAATTGAATCACCAAAATCAGTTTATTTTTTCTGCAATCTTGATGCATTTTTTTAGTACATCAACAGACGAATCTATAGTTCTCTATGGGACAATTTTGGTGATGCTGTGTCGCACCGGATTGCGGCAAATTGTGGCAAAATGCACTGTATTTCACTGTCAAGTCGCCTGTATTTGGCAAATTGTCAGAATATGCCTTTGATATACTATGAAAGGTTCTCTGTAGTATTCCAATGCTATATGAATGGGGATATGAAAGAATATGCAACTCTAAAGCTGTTCTCTTGTTTCAAATTATAATACTATTAAAATTGCAATATTGCAGAATTGTGCTATGAGATGTTGACTATGGACATTACTGTAATAGTTTCATTTAGCATTGAGCAGTGGTCCCCTACCCTAGTACTCAGGTACCCCTACCGGGCCAGATTTCCAGGATTATCTTGGGGGAAATGAAGAATGTATACTGCAATCACTGAGCAGCAAATCATATCACCTGTTCTGCGCTTCAGATATCTGGCAATCCTGGCCTGTTAGGATTTTTGATGACCAGGGTTGGGAACCAATGGGTATCCTTATATGACTTGACTGCTATTCATGAGATAGGATGAATGGAACAGCTGCTTAAGTGGATAGCAACCAGACCACTTGTGTTTTCAACAAACAAATTCGGTTTTATGAATGGAACTGTAGATGTGCATAGTTCCTTTAGATTAAACCCTGCTAAAGCATGTTTGAGCAGATGGTGAATTCAATAGCCTTTGAGTTCTGGCACTCAGTGATAGGAGCTAAGAAATGCAAAACCTGTAATACGATTTCATAAATATTTACACTCCATATACTATAGGTAGTGACTTCCATCATTCTCTATCACAAACTCACTCTTATCTTCTTCAACCAATCACGTACTCACTCTCATCTCATTCAGCCCCTTATTTAAATTGATTGAACACACCTGCATTCAATGAAGACAAGCTCATAAGAGGTTATTCAATAAGAGTGAATGCATTTTCCCTTATGGTACAGTTTCGTGGCCATTCGGCTATTCAGAAAGCTGTGAATTTGACTAACATTAGCAGATTTCCAGCGAATTATGGTGCAGTTCGCCGCAGATCGCCACATTTCAGCGACAGTGAAATTGTCCCATAGAGAAGTAATGGTTAATCTATTCAGAGAAAGCTGAACTGCACCTAAATGACAGTGAAATGTCCAGATATTTATTGGTTCAGTTCGACAGGTATAAACAGGCGAATTCCTTAGGATTCAATGTAAAAAAAAAAAAATTACCGTTTTTAATCATTTTTCATCCAACCGTTTATTCTTTTTAATTTCAGCAAATCGTCTTTTTTTTTTTTTTCTTTTTAGGTATTTTTCTGGATATTTTAGGTGAAATTTTTGATTCACATTTTTTTTCAAATTATATTTTTTTTATTCTGTAACAGACAGTTTTATTATTTTTATAGGACCCTTTTAATTATTTCCATGCATTTTCAAGCATTTGTATTGTTTTAAACACCTTGTTTAAAATAGCAGAGTTCCGTTTTTTGTTTTTTTTACCAGTTCGGCAATGTTTGAAAATTCTTGCATTGGCTGTATCTGCCAGTTATATACAATTATAGTTGACAGCATCTGGATTGCAATAAGGTTACTGTCCTTGCATGCATTTGTGTATTCTACATCTTGTAATCATTCTCAGGCCAGCTGAATTCTGTGAGAATTTTCACATGTGGAAAGTAAAGTGGACAATTTATTATAATTACAATGTATTTAGCAAATTCTTACCACACGCCTGCAGTGTAGGCTATATAGTCCATACCATTGTAGAAACGTTTCTAAGGTAGTGTCAGAATAAGAAAGAATGGATAAAAGATAAATATATAGTACTTGACAGGAATTAGATAATGATTCTTTCCATCCTCAATTAATTAATTGCGACAAGTAGGACCCCGCATCCAGCTCACGCTCAGTGATGATGAAGATAAACGGCTGGTGTACTATTGCAAGAAAACAAATAGGTGTTAACAGTGAGTCAAGCTTTATTACACCAATATCCTACAGTTACTTCATGCACTGTGCCATCAGTGTGTATAAAAGCCAATATTTTGCCACATTTAACAGAGCAGGGAAAATACTTGGGGAACAGTAAATCGCTGAAGAGTTGGATGTAACAAAGGTTTTTCCTGTCTTGGGACATGGTAGGTGCTGCTCTCAAAACGTTTCTCCACAATGTTAGTCAGTAGTGTCATGAGTTTGATGGTGATCTCCATATACAGTTGCAAGAAAAAGTATGTGAACCCTTTGGGATTACGTGGAGTTTTGCATGAATTGGTCATAAAATGTGCTCTGATCTTCATCTAAGTCCCAAAAATTTGAAAAACACAGTCTGCTTAAAATAATACAACACAAACATTATATGTTTTCATGGTTTTATTGAACAGAACATGTAAACATTCACAGTGCAGGGTGGAAAAAGTATGTGAACCTTTGGACTTAATAACTGGTTGACACTCCTTTGGCAGCAATAACCTCAACCAAACGTTTCCTGTAGTTGCAGATCAGACCTGCACAACGATCTGGAGTAATTTTGGACCACTCCTCTTCACAAAACTGTTTCAGTGTAGCAATATTCTTGGGATGTCTGGTGTGAATCGCTCTCTTAAGGTCATGCCACAGCATTTCAATAGGGTTGAGGTCAGGACTCTGACTGGGCCACTCCAGAAGGCGTATTTTGTTTTGTTGAAGCCATTCTTTTGTTGAATTACTTGTATGCTTTGGGTCATTGTCCTGTTGCATCACCCATCCTCTGCGGAGCTTCAGTTGGCGGACAGATGGTCTTATGTTTTCCTGCAAAATGTCTTGATAAACTCTAGAATTAATTTTTCCATCAATGACAACAATCCGTCCAGGCCCTGAGGCAGCAAAGCAGCCCCAAACCATGATGCTCCCTCCGCCATGTTTTACATTTACATTTCTCGTCCACAACAGTGGGGATGAGGTTTTGATGTTGGTGTGCTGTGCCTTTTTTTCTCCACACATAGTGTTGTGTGTTTTTTCCAAACAACTAAATTTTGGTTTCATCTGTCCACAGAATATTTTGCCAGTAGAGCTGTGGAACATCCAGGTGCTCTTTTGCAAACTTCAAACGTGCTGCAATATTCTTTTTGGACAGCAATGGCTTCCTCCGTGGTGTACTCCATTCTTGTTTAATGTTTTCCTTATTGTAGACGTGTCAACAAAAATGTTAGCATGTGCCAGAGATTTCTGTAAGTCTTTAGCTGACACTCTAGGATTCTTCTTTACCTCATTAAGCATTCTGCGCTGTGCTCTTGCAGTCATCTTTACAGGACGACCACGCCTAGGGAGAGTAGCAACAGTGCTGAACTTTCTCCATTTGTAGACAGTCTGTCTTACCGTAGATACATGAACATCAAGGCTTTTGGAGATACTTTTGTAACCCTTTCCAGCTTCATGCAAGTCATTAATTCTTGATCGTACAGTTGTGTTCAAAATTATTCAACCCCCAATGCTGTAAAGGGTTTTAGGGAATTTAGTGTACATTTGTAATTGTATTCAGAATGAAACCCTACAAGGACTTTTTAAAGAACCATATGCAACTAAAATGACATCAATTGGTTTTGTAATACAGTAGTAAATGTTTCTTTTGTGAATTCTTCATTGACACAATTATTCAACCCCTTAAAGACTACCACTCTGAAGAACAGAGGTTCATTCAAGTGTTTTCAATCAGGTATTGAAAACACCTGTGGATGTCACGGAGCAGCAATAAAGCATAATAAGCACCAATTAGGCAGCTTTAAAATGACTGTGATACTCAGCTCCTTCTAGACATTTACTGGTGTGGTTACAAACATGGTGAAGTCAAGAGAATGGTCCAGGAAGACAAGAGAAGAGGTGATTACTCTTCACAGGAAGGGCAATGGCTATAAGAAGATTGCAAAGATATTAAACATACCAAGAGAGACCATAGGAAGCATCATTCGCAAATTCAAGGCAAAGGGCACTGTTGAAACACTACCTGGTCATGGCAGAAAG